>JAFEMH010008285.1:0-50820 GCA_022495995.1 Adenophora triphylla var. japonica | reverse complement strand
ATTCTGAGATGGTGTGTAAGTGCTCCAATTTGAGCCGTTAGTATCTTCGTTAGAAAATTAACGAAAGTTTTAACATTTCCAACATTTCTAACAAACCCTAACATTTCTAACAAAGCAAGGGTAAAATGGGCATTGCCATTTAAAGTTAAACCAAGAAAGGAATCCTAAAAAGCAAAAGAAATGGAAAAAACCCGAATTGGAAAGTTGAAAAATCGCTTTAATTTGAATTTTAAAAGATTATTCTTCCCCGTCCAAAAGCCGCATCAGAGCGTATGAACAAGGCACGCGTCGAAACCCATCCGCGCGGATCTCTTTGCTTCTCCCGCAGGGCCTATAAATTGAGCCCTCTCTCTCAGCCTACACAACACAATTGGATCACAAAGAACTAAACTCGGCGAAATATAGAGAGAAAATAGTGGGAATCCCTTGATTGCCACCATTTTCTCTTGAATATTTCCCAATCTCACTCCAAACACAAATCCAAACACCAAACCTTGATACTCCTCAAGCCAAACACCAAATCTTGATACTCCTCAAGTCAAATTCCAATCCTAGGAAGATAGGGTGTCACCATTGGTAAAGCCCTCCTTCTCAAAACCCTAAAATCCTCTTTTAACTTCTTGATCATCTTGTTCTTCTTACTTGGATCTACTTGATGTCTAGTTTAACTTAAGTTTTGACCCAAGATGGTCATCTTGAAGTTCATCTTCATGAATGACCATCTCAAATGGTCCACATTTTAAATCTTTAGTTGTTTTTTCTCTTTAAATTCATCTTTACAAAATATCCCCTTTCCCTTTGCAAAGGACATGTTTAAACCCCATAAATTCCCCAAGGATGACTTGAATATGATAACCACTTAACAAAAAGTAGTGGTATCAAGTCTAGGGATGAAAATGGGGTGAACATAGATGCAAATCCCCCAAAAATCACATTTTCCCTCAAGAACATCTTGCTGTCCAGTAGCATTGTTCTGAGACCTCAGTCCATTTTCCTATTTTTTGGACCCAGTAAAACTTGGAATTGGGTGTTGACTACAAAATACTTTTTGTAGCCAACATCCTGAGATTTCCAGACATATTTTTATTTTATTTTTTGAGTAAGTAAAAATCCTATTTTCAATTTTTTCTTTTAGAGGCCAGTTCATCAGCTTCTGGAAATCCAGATTTCACATCTGAGATTTCCAGAAGGTTTTGACCCCTCAAATTACTTCAAAAATGGAAATTTCCTTTGCATAAACCCTATTTAGGGTGTTTTAAGCAACTTTTATTCTCGGACTTTCTCCAGATTCTGAAGTTTTGAAGCCTTTAAGTCCATTTCAAAGTCAAGGGTCAACTGCCTTCTTTCATTCTGGCAGAATTGCTTTTCAAATCCAAAAATCTTTTGAGTGCCAAGACTCAATCCAAAAATCATACCAAAAATCTTGGGGATTTTTCAAAGTCTTATAAAGAGTTCCCCATTTTTGTTTTTCTCAGTTTCAACTCATTTTGGTCAAAACACACACACACACACACACACACACACAACAAAGGATTTCAAATGTTTGGAAGACTCGTTATGAGGCGCGCCGGGTGCACACTAACGTCCTTCCCGACGCGTAACGTGACCTCCGAACCCAAATTTCTGATCTCGGGCATTTTTCAAAGTTTTGGCCCTTAAAACAAAAATGGCGTGGCGACTCCGTTTGATTTTCAAAAAAAAAAAATCGGGTACATCACAGTGGCGACTCTGCTGGGGATTTACAAGTTTTATCTTTTCAAAAAAAAAAGAAAAACTTTTGAGGGTCAAGCTTCCGTCCCGACATTTGAAATCCTTTGTTTTGTGTGTGTTGATTTTTGCACATTTTCGTGTTTGTTTTGGCCGCCGGAAAAAGTCAAAATTTTGACCGTCGGAAATCATGTCCCTAATCGTTGGAATTTTTGTGATTATGTGCTTATGTGTTCATTAATTTTCAAAAAAATTTCAAAAAAAAATTTTCAAAAAAGAAGAGAAAATTTTCAAAAAAAAATCATGCATCATGCCTTTTAAGACACATAAAAATCTCTATTTTACTCGAAAAGAAGATAGATCGCTTGCACACTACGCGCACGTGACCGTACACCGCACACCACGTCCCTAACCCGGAAATCCTTGTCGCGGTCCGTTTGGTCTTATTACGCCTCTGACGAGCACAGACTACCCAAACATCCCATGGAGCCTCGTGCCGACCATGCACTTGTCCGTGACACACTTTGTCCGAGACCCGGTTGGTTTTTAGTCCGGTCCGTGTCATGCCCCGTCCGTGTATAGATCTTTCCTTTCAAGCCTTTGTCGGCATACCGACTCAATATCTTTCGGGACCCTAATCCGCCGAAGTTCTGCCGGTTTTCCGCCGCAGACTTTGACCAAGATATTGACCGGCGCCTTGACTTCGGCTCGACCGGCACAAATTATACACCGACTCCCAAAGCATTGACACCGAGTCATCAAGGATTAATGATTATTCCATGCCTAATTACGGCTTAACCGACGACAAGTCAAGATCAATTGTGGACACTTATCACCCAAATCATGCCGACTTTTCTGTCGAGCTCCTGACACGATCTTGACTTTCGACGCGCCTTTGTCCGTAATTTACATCGAATGCTCGTTAAGACTCGATTACCCGCCGTACTTTTAGGATCGTTTTCTTTCTGGTCGGTGGGACCCGCTTGCCCTATAGACCTTCGCCCGGGCCGTCCACCCCGGGAGGTCGAAATACATGTGTGGAATACGAGGGGCTTATAGACGTAGTGACGGGGCCCACCGATCCAGAATCGTAGTAGTTTGTGAAAAGAAGAGCAATCTTTTTCCAACCGATTAGGTTAATAAAGCGTGTTTTAAGTAAACATGAACAAATAACTGCATGTTGCATGAGCCAAAAGCCCAAACACCTACCCTCCTTCAAATCCCGCCATCTGAACCCTCGTGTCTTTCCCCCCGCAGCTCCGCACAAAGCTTGGTTTTGGGCACCGGGTCACCGTTTGATCAGTTGGGAAGAGTCAAGCGCATCGTCGCCTTCATCGTTTGTTTCAACTCCGGTTTCGTAATGTCTCGCATCGCCTGGTAACGAGGGGGACAACGTCACTCCGCCTCCCGAGACTCCTCGTACGTAGCAAAAGGGAATCCGCTAGCGTAACGTATGAGAGTGCGACAGAAGCACAAACTCGAATACCTCATGGAAGCTATCAAGAGCCATGGTTTGGCCGCGCCTCAACCCCGATGCGCACCTTTCACCGTGGAAGAAGAGGAAGACTTCAATCCTAATCTTCGTCGCCCGACTACTCCAAAGATGCCACTACCAACCTTCTGCTACCACGTAACCCATGCTCCTCGATCTCCGGGTCGACCACCGGATCCCCGCACTCGATGGGACGACCGCCACAGCCCTCAGCTGGGGCAAAGTCGCACGGAATGTCCTCTCATGGCTGGGGATACCGAATGCCACAAAGAAATTGGAATCCCACCTCGCTTGGGACCGATCAATCCGGACTTTCACAAGAACGCTTTGGAATGCCGCCACAGCCTGGTTCGGGGCAACAGAGCCCTCCTCGTAATCGATGCTACCTGGTTCTCAAGCTCCTCACACAGCCTTTCGCAAACCATTTATCACTCAGTGGTTCAATGGGTTACCAAGCCCTCCATCCTGGTTTCATCCGAATCACCAGACCACAGATCCTCTGCTATGCATTCTTGCCACAACCAAACCATGCAATTCAACAACCAGTGACAAGCAGCCTCGCACTTAAGCCTACTTATGGGTCTCACTCCGAAATCCAAGCCATCCGGCTACCTCAGATCCGCCTCCATCTTCCCCGCCGATTGGAAGCCAACAAAGAAGTCGTTGGATTCTATCCCTTTGCCCAAGCTCCTACCTACACTCCCTGTGGAAATTTGGGCCAAGGATGTGTTTTCACCTATGCTCCGGATATGGTATTCCTTCCACCAATGCACCACCAACAGCCTAGTCCTCTTCCTAGCTCAAACATCGGCTCAGAATTCCCGCTCCACCTTTGGATCCCCAATTGGCTTGGTTTATGGAGCAACACAAGGAAATGAAAGCACAGATTGCTGAATTGACTCGCCAAAAAGAACACCGCTCTTCGGCCTACGTGATCCCGACTCGATTGTCCCCCGCCTCACAAGTTTGTGATGCCCACTCGAATTGTTTGACGGGAGTGCATGCCCTAAAACTCACTGGACACCTATACTTTGGCAATGAAGGCTAAGGGATGCACAAACCAAGAATGGCCGATTACTTTAGTCTCTCTTTGAAGTCGTGGGCTTTGAAATGGTTTTTCCGATTGCAGCTCAAGCTAGGGCTACTGGGAACAGATTACCAAGATTTCTCACGTATAAGTATAAAGCCAACTTGGAATGGGAGACAAACAGAGTTGACTCCGCAAACAACGATGCAGCGCCCTAATGAGAATATTGGGGATTTCTATAAGAGGTGGAACTTAAAGCTCAGGAAATGGCCATTCCTCCTCCGACGAGGAGCGCTAGACATCTTTCGCTCATGCTTGAAGCCGCATTTGAGAGCTTCCTCGCCCACTTCCCCTACGCCGACTTGCGTGCAATGGTTAATTCCGGGCTAAGTTTGAAAAGGCTTACAATCGCAGCCTCGACCGCCGCACCCGCCTACGTATATCGGGCTCCTCCCTCCAACACTACTCTCGCTTTCGCTAAAGGCAAAGAGGCGATCGGCTACGCGGGACAGATCAGAACAATGCCACTTCCTTTGTTCCCAAGAAGCCCGATGCATCCAGATCCCGACTCCAAGACTTGAGAAACCTTGGGATGCCTTTAAGTGATATCTTTAGAGGATTGGTAAAAGAAGGTTTGCTCCGGCCTTTGGATAATTATCGCCCAAGAAACCCCAACGCTCCTTTGATACCTCCTCCAAGCATTGTGCCTTTCATCAAAGCATTCACTACATGGGCACTCCGACTGATGATTGCGTCCCCGAAAAAGGCCATTCAAGGGTTGATTGAGCAAGGGAGGTTAGAGATGCCCGAAGGGCCTAATACTATCAATAACCCGCTCCCTAACAACATGAGTGTCAACATGATCGAAGTTTGGTGGTTCAAGCCTTGTGGGCATAATGGAATTTGACTCGCCCTTGTGAGGTCGGTGAATCAGCCATCGCAGCGATGAAAGTGTTTGGATTAAGAAAGAGATTGCCAAGGAAATCCCGATGGAAAGATCTCGCAATAGCTCCCGCCTCCAGGCTGTCAAGAATAGATGCATGGTTCAACAAAGAAAGAGCGGCTAGACTGGGGCTACCTATCTTTAAAATAGTCTTTTGAGTCAACCTTCGTAGGGTCTAGTACTTTTCTTTCACCTAAGTCCTTCCTGGACATTTGTCGTTGTAGTCCATTTTGGACATAGTGGTTAAATGCCTAAATTTTAATATAAGTCTTTTTTCTCTTCTTGCTAGACTCGAGACATCACTTGCGCACCCACGTTACACTTAATTGAAATGGTTTTATCCAAAATGATCACTTGTGCTGCTCAACCACTAATTCTTTGAAATGATTAATATTTAAATTAATCGGAGTGAGAAAATCAATTGATATCCTTCCCAAATTGGGGCTTACCAACTCCCCATCTTGCATCTCATATGCTCACATCCCTTTCATCATCATCCCCTCGTTGCTCGATGAATTTGCATGGATCTTTTATCATTTAAAGCTTAAGCAAACAATGAAGACTTAATCTCGTTTAGGTCATCCGGTAGGGATTGCGGTTGAAGCCTTTCACCCATAGGAAAGCCATTATCTCACCCTCACTAAACAATACCCTTTCATTTCAAGATCGGCGTGTTTTGAAACACGGTTTAGCCATCATTTTTGCTCCTTACTGAGAGAAAGTCCAAGCGAGCCCAAGAAGTTAGCTTCGAGAGTCGGCGATGCGCAAAATATCTCAAGCCATGAAGGAAGGACAAAGACAATCCTCAACTCCTCAGGAGGCCTTCCAAGCAAAAAAAAACAAACAAAAAAAAAAAACAAAACAAAAAAAAAACAAAAAGAAAGAAATAGTTCAAGCAAGAACTTCAAAAAAAAAAAAAAGAAGGACTGTCGATCCTCACAATTCGCAAAAATCCCCGACTTCTCAAGAAGCTCTCCGATGATCAAAAATGAGCTCCGAATTCTCGCAAGTTCGCGAAAAGTTTGTCAATAGCTTGGATATTCCTCTCACCATTACCTTAAATCAATCCCAAGCCATCCTCTCGTCTTTAAAGGATATTCCCATTACCATTACCCTCGCCTTTGGCCAAAGTCAAAATTTGACCTCTCATTCTTAGAGGCAATCAATCTTCCCCGCCATAGATTTCCCAAACACATCCCTACAAGCCAACCTCTCATTTTTGGAGGTTCGCCAAGAAAAGGCCCAAATGACCTCTCACTTTAAGAGGTCATAACTTCCAAAATTACCCGACGGCCGATCGAAGCCCGAAAACCCAACCGCAATTCCTATCGGATAGCAATTTCATCATAATATCTTTAAGATCTAAATCAAATTAACGCTTCATTGCTTGCTTAAATTGGAATCTAATCCATTTTGACTCAAAATTACCAATCAAAGATTGTGCAAATTCGAATTTGATTCATGTGAGCATAATTCATTTCTACTCCGCAAACACTTGCCGTGGATGTCCCACTGGGGCTTCGCATCCGTGTCTTTCATGGACACTCTAAGGGGATATGTTATTCAATCCTCCAAATCTTCAAAATCCCCAAAGGTCCTCAGATCCTCGAACTTCAACATTCGTTCTCTTTTCGGGATAAGCCCGAACTACGGCGACCTGAGCTCTTCATAATGGAGGGAACGTAGGCAACCAGAAATGGTCTAGTCGAAATCACAAACAAATCTCAAAAAAAAAAAAAGAAAAATCCGGTCTCATCAAGGATCGTCCCTATACACTTTCCGCCCTTCCGAGCTCGATTCTCGATATCAGTTGGTTTCCTCCTGGTGATTAATCAAAATATTTGTTCATATCAGATTTAGGGGTTGAATAACCCGAACATTAAAAAGGGGTTTTAAGCATCCTTGTGATCATCATGAATAAGACAAGTTTTCAAGTGTCTCGACGAGCCTTCTCTCTCTCCATCCTAGGGAAATAGAGCCAAACACTGTCTTTCTGTCAGCAGGGGCTTCCATACACTTTTCCACGCCTTGTGATGCTTATACTCTCTCAAAAGAGTCAAACCTAAAGCGAGTGTGTATACACAAAATCGGGATTCATTCCCACTTTTCGAAAGATGTGCCCCTGCACGTAAACGTTTCTGAGTCTTGTCCAGTGACTGGTTGACTAAGATTTGAAAAGATGGGTACCCCCTCGGCCACATAATGACTCTGTCTGCAATAAGACTACTCCGAATTTCTTCACGCTGGGGCTTGCTAAGCGGTTCTCCCAGGTTCTCCTGTATCAGCTCTTCAAGCTGGGGCTTCTATAGTCATCTTTGGGTCCACATTGGGTTCTTCACTCCGAGATAGATTCGCCAAGTCACTTCTTCAAAGTCTGGACTTTGCCTACTCAGGATCCGGGGGCTTTGTCAAGCTGGTCCTTTGAACCTGAATTTTATCAAGTCACAAGAAAGGTCTAGTCACATCAACAACTAGGTTTTCACTCGAACTTGGTACATAGCAAACTTCCCGTAGCATTGGAACTTAAGATACGGGTTTCCCCCGCATTAGCAATTTCATCAAATCATTCTCCGAACAAGGTTTCGGCCAAGTCACAAATTTCTCACCCAAATGAAAGAGGCTTCACTCATATCAACGCGCCCTAGAGCCTCCGTCGCAAAGATCGCCTTCAAATGACCAAGATTGAGAGGGAAAATTGTCAACCAAGACCCGGATCCGAATCCAATCTCATCAAAATTGAGGTCCATGTGATACCGCCGACAAAACCTCACCAACAACCGCCGTTTAAATCGCGATCAAGGGTTCTCATCCCCCACGTGCTCAAAATCTGTTCCAAACAGGTCTTCCGCACACATACATCACCATGCATCCCCACAAAAATCTCCCAAGGGCTCATGTAGCATGCACAAAACTTGAATCAATAGGAAACATCCTAAGTGATTGAAAATCATAAATCGTAATTTCCCTGCCAAAAAGCGTAGGCTAAGTGCATCTTCGAAAGCAAGTAAATGCATCATCTCATAATCATTTTTAGTTCCATGCATGCATCTGTCATCATGAATGCCATATATGCATCTTCCTCTTCACTAACGAATGCAGGAATTCGGCAAGGATGATCTTCACCAAAGTCGACCTCCAACATCCACAAACATATGAAGACCGCCTCCAGTGTCTACAAATCGGTCAGAGACGCCAAGTTCTCAAATACAAATCGGTCAGAGACGCCAAGTTCTCAAATACAAATCAGTCAGAGACGCCAAGTTCTCCAATACAATTCGGTCAGGGACGCCAAGTGCTCAAAATGCAAATCGGTCAGGGACGCCAAGTTCCCAAATATAATACGGTCAGAGATGCCAAGTTCTCAAATACAATTCGGTCAGAGACGCCAAGTTCTCAAAATGCAAATCGGTCAGGGATGCCAAGTTCTCAAATGAAAATCGGTCAGAGACACCAAGTTCTCAAAAGCAAGAAGTCCCAATGTGAAGACAAGCTCAACAACTTCTACAAGGTTGACGATCACCAGCAAGATGCAGACTCAACCAAACTCCCCCCTTCAGGTCAAAATGCCTCCAAAGACAAAGAAATCGTCGGCGAAACCGCAACCCAACAACTCTTCATCAACATCGCCCGTAGCCTCGGTCCTTCCGGCGGCTACAGGGTAAGCACGCACAGGTATGAAAGCATATCTTAGTCAACTACTTTTCTAAAAGAACATTATCATCAAATCTTAGTGGTGACTTCCCAAAAATAGTCAAGTCTTAGGGCGACTTCCCAAAAATAGTCAAATCTTAGGGCGACTTCCCAAAAACAGCCAAACCTCGGGTGACTCCCAAATACCGTCAAACCATCATAGACCATCCCCGCGGTTTTCGAACTACGTCCCGTGCTTGATTCCCACTCGATACGTAGGCGACTACCCTAGGTCCAGTAGCTTGACCAACACGGTCACCCTTTTTCCCGATAATCATCATAAACTCTAATCTTCCCCTGCAAGAATGCCCTCAAACTGATCTCCCTCAACCCCGACTTAGGATCATACTCCCGAACTAGGTCCCCATTTAGGTTCATACTCCCGAACCGAAACCCCGACTTAGGATCATACTCTGAACTAGGTCCCCATTTAGGTTCATACTCCCGAACCGAAACCCCGACTTAGGATCATACTCCCGAACTAGGTCCCCATTTAGGTTCATACTCCTGAACTGAAACCCCGACTTAGGATCATACTCCTGAACTAGGTCCCCATTTAGGTTCATACTCCTAAACTGAAACCCCGACTTAGGATCATACTCCTGAACTAGGTCCCCATTTAGGTTCATACTCCTGAACTAAGTCCCCATTTAGATTCATACTCCTGAACTAAACCTCGACTTAGAATCCTACTCCTGAACTAAGTCCCCATTTAGGTTCATACTCCTGAACAAAACCTCGATTTAGAATCATACTCCTGAACTAAGTCCCCATTTAGGTTCATATTCCTGAACTAAAATCCACCAAAGGACCATCCATCCCAAACCGTCAAAGGGAAATCATTTCAAATCAAGGTTCGAGGCACCTAAGACGCCATCTCCAAGGTTCGAGGCACCTAAGACGCCATCATGAAGGTTCGAGGCACCTAAAACGCTATCACACACAACACTAGGAAAAGCGATAAAACGCAATCATCCCCTAATTCGACAAACCAAAACCATAGGGCGACTTCCCCAAAATAGTCAGATCTTAGGGCGACTTCCCCAAAACAGTCAAAACCTTAGGGTGACTTCCCAAAAACAGTCAGATTACAGGGCGACTTCCCAAAAATAGTCAAACCACAGGGCGACTTCCCAAAAATAGTCAAACCATAGGGCGACTTCCCCAAAATAGTCAAACCATAGGGCGACTTCCCAAAAATAGTCAGATCATAGGGTGACTTCCCAAAAATAGTCAGATCATAGGGCGACTTCCCCAAAATAGTCAAACCATAGGGTGACTCCCCAAAAATAGTCAGACCTTAGGGTGACTTCCCAAAAACATCGATTATGTGGCGACTTCCCAAAATAGTCAAACCATAGGGTGACTTCCCAAAAATAGTCGATCTTAGGGCGACTTCCCAAAACAAGTCAAAACCTTAGGGTGATTTCCCAAAAACTGTCAGGCGACTTCCCAAAAATAGTCAAACCACAGGGCGACTTCCCAAAAATAGTCAAACCATAGGGTGACTTCCCTAAAATAGTCAAACCATAGGGCGACTTCCCAAAAATAGTCAGATCATAGGGCGACTTCCCCAAAACAGTCAAAACCTTAGGGTGACTTCCCAAAAATAGTCAAACCACAGGGCGACTTCCCCAAAAATAGTCAAATCTTAGGGTCAAAGACCCGAACTACGACTGGCTTGATTCCTCTTAAGGATACGTAGGTAGCCTATCATTAGGTTCAGCCATCCGACCGAAAATGGTCATTCATATCCTCGGCAGAGCGGATAGCCACTGACCAAGATGGTCATCTCTTACCCCCAACGAGTTTCTTTCAAAGAAACGACCGCAGAACTCATCAAGGTTCGAGGCACCTAAACGCCATCATCCCAGGGTCAAAGACCCGAACTACGTCCGGCTTGATTCCCACTAGGGATACGTAGGTAGCCTATCGCTAGGTCCAGCCACTCGATCACCTGATCACCCCGTCAAAAATGGAGCCTTACTCTTATCGACGACCCCGCTTCCTTCGAAAGCACCGTCGCCGAGGGGCTACTGTAAGTGCTCCAATTTGAGCCGTTAGTATTTTCGTTAGAAAATTAACGAAAGTTTTAACATTTCCAACATTTCTAACAAACCCTAACCTTTCTAACAAAGCAAGGGTAAAATGGGCATTGCCATTTAAAGTTAAACCAAGAAAGGAATCCTAAAAAGCAAAAGAAATGGAAAAAACCCGAATTGGTAAGTTGAAAAACAGCTTCGCTTGAATTTTAAAAATATTATTATTCCTCCCAAAAGCCGCACGTAGCGTATGAACAAGTGCACGCGTCGAACCCATCCGCGCGGATCTCTTTGCTTCTCCTGAGGGCTATAAATTGAGCCCTCCTCTCTCAGCCTACACAACACAATTGGATCACAAAGAACGAAACTCGGCGAAATATAGAGAGAAAACTGGGAATCCTCGATTGCCACCATTTTCTCTTGAATATTTCCCAATCTCACTCCAAACACAAATCCAAACACCAAACCTTGATACTCCTCAAGCCAAACACCAAATCTTGATACTCCTCAAGTCAAATTCCAATCCTAGGAAGATAGGGTGTCACCATTGGTAAAGCCCTCCTTCTCAAAACCCTAAAATCCTCTTTTAACTTCTTGATCATCTTGTTCTTCTTACTTGGATCTACTTGATGTCTAGTTTAACTTAAGTTTTGACCCAAGATGGTCATCTTGAAGTTCATCTTCATGAATGACCATCTCAAATGGTCCACATTTTAAATCTTTAGTTGTTTTTTCTCTTTAAATTCATCTTTACAAAATATCCCCTTTCCCTTTGCAAAGGACATGTTTAAACCCCATAAATTCCCCAAGGATGACTTGAATATGATAACCACTTAACAAAAAGTAGTGGTATCAAGTCTAGGGATGAAAATGGGGTGAACATAGATGCAAATCCCCCAAAAATCACATTTTCCCTCAAGAACATCTTGCTGTCCAGTAGCATTGTTCTGAGACCTCAGTCCATTTTCTTATTTTTTGGACCCAGTAAAACTTGGAATTGGGTGTTGACTACAAAATACTTTTTGTAGCCAACATCCATAGATTTCCAGAAATATTTTTATTTTATTTTTTGAGTAAGTAAAAATCCTTTTTTCAATTTTTTCTTTTAGAGGCCAGTTCATCAGCTTCTGGAAATCCAGATTTCACATCTGAGATTTCCAGAAGGTTTTGACCCCTCAAATTACTTCAAAAATGGAAATTTCCTTTGCAGAAACCCTATTTAGGGTGTTTTAAACAACTTTTATTCTCGGACTTTCCCCAGATTCTGAGGTTTTGAAGCCTTTAAGTCCATTTCAAAGTCAAGTGTCAACTGCCTTCTTTCATTCTGGCAGAATTGCTTTTCAAATCCAAAAATATTTTGAGTGCCAAGACTCAATCCAAAAAATCATACCAAAAATCTTGGGGATTGTTCAAAGTCTTATAAAGAGTTCCCCATTTTTGTTTTTCTCAGTTTCAACTCATTTTGGTCAAAACACACACACACACACACACACACACACACACAACAAAGGATTTCAAATATTTGAAAGACTCGTTTTGCGAGGCGCGCCGGGTGCACACTAACGTCCTTCCCGGCGCGTAACGTGACCTCCGAACCTAAATTTCTGATCTCGGGCGTTTTTCAAAGTTTTGGCCCTTAAAACAATAATGGCGTGGCGACTCCGTTTGATTTCAAAAAATCGGGTACATCACAGTGGCGACTCCGCTGGGGATTTGCAAGTTTTATCTTTTCAAAAAAAAAAGAGAAAAACTTTTGAGGGTCAAGCTTCCGTTCCGACATTTGAAATCCTTTGTTTTGTGTGTGTTGATTTTTGCACATTTTCGTGTTTGTTTTGGCCGCCTCGGAAAAAGTCAAAATTTTGACTGTCGGAAATCATGTCCCTAACTGTTGGAATTTTTGTGATTATGTGCTTATGTGTTCATTAATTTTCAAAAAAAAAATTTCAAAAAAAAATTTCAAAAAAAAAAATTTTCAAAAAAAAAAGAAGAGAAAATTTTCAAAAAAAAAAATCATGCATCATGCCTTTTAAGACACATAAAAAATCTCTATTTTACTCAGAAAAAGAAGATAGACTGCTTGCACACTACGCGCACGTGACCGTACACTGCACACCACGTCCCTAACCCGGGGAAATCCTTGTCGCGGTCCGTTTGGTCTTATTACGCCTCTCGGACGAGCACAGGACTACCCAAACATCCCATGGAGCCTCGTGTCGACCATGTACTTGTCCGTGACACACTTTGTCCGAGACCCGATTGGTTTTAGTCCGGTCCGTGTCATGCCCTCGTCCGTGTATAGACCTTTCCTTTCAAGCCTTTGTCGGCATACCGACTCGATATCTTTCTGGGACCCTAATCGACGAAGTTACGCCGGTTTTCCGCCGCAGACTTTGACCAAGATATTGACCGGCGCCTTGACTTTGGCTCGATCGGCACAAATTATACACCGACTCCCAAAGATTGACACCGAGTCATCAAGGATTAATGATTATTCCATGCCTAATTACGGCTTAACCGACGACAAGTCAAGATCAATGTGGACACTTATCACCCAAATCATGCCGACTTTCGTCGAGCCCTGACACGATCTTGACTTTGACGTCGCCTTTGTCCATAATTTACATCGAATGCTCGTTAAGACTCGATTACCCGCCGACTTTTAGGATCGTTTTCTTCTGGTCGGTGGGACCCGCTTGCCCTATAGGACCCTCGCCCGGGGTATCCACCCCGGGAGGTCGAAATACGGGTGGAATACGAGGGGCTTATAGACGTAGTGACGGGGCCCACCGATCCAGAATCGTAGTTTGCGAAAAGAAGAGCAATCTTTTCCAACCGATTAGGTTAATAAAGCGTGTATTAAGTAAACATGAACAAATAACTGCATGTTGCTTGAGCCTAAAGCCCAAACACCTACCCTCCTTTAAATCCCGCCATCTGAACCCTCGTGTCTTCCCCCCGCAGCCTCCGCACAAAGCTTGGTTTCGGCACCGGTCACCGTTTGATCATTGGGAAGAGTCAAGCGCATCGTCGCCTTCATCGTTTGTTTCAACTCCGGGTTTCGAATGTCCGCATCAGCTGGTAACGAGGGGGACAACATCACTCCGCCACCCGGACTCCTCGCAGAGCAAGAAGGGAATCGGTTAGCGTAACGTATGAGAGTGCGACAGAAGCACAAATGAACAGCCTCATGGAAGCTATCAAGAGCCATGGTTTGGCCGCCGCCTCAATCCCGACGGCACCTTCACCGTGGAAGAGGAAGACTTCAATCCTAATCTTCGTCGCCCGACTACTCCAAAGATGCCACTACCAACCCCTTCGGTGCTACCGTAACCCATGCTCCTCGATCTCCGGGTCGACCACCGGATCCCCGCACTCGATGGGACGAATCGGTTCACCCCTCGGTGGGGCAAAGTCAAGATACGGAATGTCCTCTCACGGTTGGGGATACCTCGGAATGCCACAAAGAAATTGGAATCCCACCGCAGCTTCGGAACCGATCAATCCGGACCTTCACAACCACGCTTTGGAATGCCGCCACAGCCGGTTCTCGGGGCCACGTCAGAGCCCTCCTCGTAATGATACCGGTTCAACCGCTCCTCACACGCCTTTCACAAATCCATTTATCACTCGTGGTTCGATGGGTTACCAAACCTCCATCCCGGTATCATCCGAATCACCAGACCATCGTATCCTCCCGCTATGCATTCTTGCCGCAACCACCCATGCAATTCAACAACCAGGTGACAAGCAGCCCGCACTTAAGCCTACTTATGGGTCTCACTCCGGAAATCCAAGCCATCTGGCTACCTCAGATCCGCCTCCATCTTCCCTACCGATTGGAAGCCAACAGCAAGTCGCTAGATTCTATCCCTTTGCCCAAGCTCCTACCTACACTCCCTGTGGGAAATTTGGGCCAAGGATGTGTTTTCACCTATGCTCCGGGATATGGTATTCCTTCCACCAATGCACCACCAACAGCTAGTCCTCTTCCTAGCTCAAACATCGGCTCAGGAATTCCCGCTCCACCTTTGGATCCCCAATTGGCTTGGTTTATGGAGCAACACAAGGAAATGAAAGCACAGATTGCTGAATTGACTACCAAAAAGAACACTGCTCTTCGGCCTACAGATCCCGACTCGATTGTCCCCCTGCCTCACAAGTTTGTGATGCCCACTCTGGAATTGTTTGACGGGAGTGCATGCCCTAAAACTCACTTGGACACCTATACTTTGGCAATGAAGGCTAAGGGATGCACAAACCAGCAGTTGGCCGATTACTTTAGTCTCTCTTTGAAGTCAGGGGCTTGGAAATGGTTTTTCCTTTGAAGCCTTTAAGTCCATTTCAAAGTCAAGGGTCAACTGCCTTTGCAGAAACCCTATTTAGGGTGTTTTAAGCAACTTTTATTCTCGGACTTTCCCCAGATTCTGAGGTTTTGAAGCCTTTAAGTCCATTTCAAAGTCAAGGGTCAACTGCCTTCTTTCATTCTGGCAGAATTGCTTTTCAAATCCAAAAATCTTTTGAGTGCCAAGACTCAATCCAAAAATCATACCAAAAATCTTGGGGATTGTTCAAAGTCTTATAAAGAGTTCCTCATTTTTGTTTTTCTCAATTTCAACTCATTTTGGTCAAAACACACACACACACACACACACACACACACACAACAAAGGATTTCAAATGTTTGGAAGACTCGTTTTGCGAGGCGCGCCGGGTGCACACTAACGTCCTTCCCGGCGCGTAACGTGACCTCCGAACCTAAATTTCTGATCTCGGGCGTTTTTCAAAGTTTTGGCCCTTAAAACAAAAATGGCGTGGCGACTCCGTTTGATTTCAAAAAATCGGGTACATCACACGTGGCGACTCCGTCTTTTTTCGGTTTTATTTGATTTTCAAAGAAACGCAAAATCGAATTTTCCCGCAAAATTTGGTGCAACATCGTTACATTTATAAGACAAATAGTTTGGGGAGAAGACTCAACTTGAGTTACTCTTTACTGACTTTTCATATATATATACAACCTTATACAAAGAGTCCTATATTTACTATACAATTGATTGATACCTAATTGATTTACACAAATATGGAAGGGATATACACTACATTTATACTGATATATCAACTGATGTTAATTCCTAAACTAAAGGAGATTTGGTGCTACAATCACTCCTAGGGTGATATGCTGATGAAGAGAGATTTATGGGTTTACACCCCCCCGCAAGCTAAGCGGCACATGGTGGAGCTGCAGCTTGGAAGAAAGAAGATGAAGACGTGGTTTAGCAAGACCTTTAGTGAAGACGTCAGCAAGCTGATCAACTGTAGAGACGTAACGTAGGCGAAGAAAACCCCGTTGATGAAGCTCTCTTACAAAGTGATGGTCGATCTCTATGTGTCGAGTACGAGCATGGAACACGGGATTCCGGGACATGTGTAGAGCTGATACATTGTCACAGAAGAGTCGAGGTGGAGAAAGAAATAGCCCAAGTTCTCGAAACAAATAAGCGAACCAACGAAGTTACTCGCAGCCAGCAGTGGCTAAGGCACGGTACTCTGCTTCACTACTCGATCGTGCAACTGTTGTCTGTTTCTTGGCAGTCCAAGCAACGAGGTTGGGACCAAGAAATATACAAGCACCTGTAGTAGAGCGGCGGTCATCGGAAGAGCCTGCCCAATCTGAGTCAGAGTATGCCGTGAGAGAGAGATCACTAGAACGGGTGAACCAAAGGCAAAAAGTGATAGTGCCTTTGACATACCTCAAGATTCTTTTCACGGCTTCAAAATGAGAAGTGTGTGGAGAGTGCATGTGTTGACAGACTTGATTAACCGCGAAAGCAATATCAGGCCTAGTCAAAGTGAGATATTGTAGACCTCCCACCATACTACGATATGTAGTAACATCTTATAGAGGGTCGCCATCAAAAGATGAGAGATGTGACCCAGCAATAAGAGGTGTGGATATAGGTTTACAACCTTCCATGTTAAACTTTCGAAGAAGATCTGAAGCATACTTGACTTGACTAAGTGAGAGAGTGTCGGAGGAGCGGAGAGTTTCAATGCCAAGAAAATAACCCAGCGGACCTAGTTTTCGACTGTCGAAAGTAGCACAAATCTGATCTATGACTTGAGATACTTCAGTCGAAGATGACCCAGTAATTATGAAATCATCTACGTAGACCAAAATAGCAGTAGTAGACGTACCCGAATGACGGATAAAAAGTGAGCTGTCCGCTTTGCTATTGAAGAAACCGATGGATATGAGATGATCATGTAGTCGTTGGAACCACGCCCTAGGGGACTGTTTTAAACCGTAAATTGCTTTATGCAAGCAACACACGTGGTCGGGAAAATCTGGGTGACGAAATCCCGGAGGTTGAGCCATATATACTTCTTCTTGAAGATGACCATTTAAGAAAGCATTTCTAACATCCAGTTGTTGTAATGGCCAAGAGCGAGAATGAGCAATAGCCAGAAGAGTCCGAATAGTCGGGGGTTTTACTACGGGACTAAATGTTTCATCGTAGTCAACACCCTCTTTGCTGAGTGTACCCTTGAGCCACTAGACGAGCTTTATGTCTTTCAACCGACCCATCGCCCCGCCTTTTACTTTATATATCCACTTGCTTCCAACGACATTCATAGTTGGAGTACGAGGGACAAGTGGTCCAAGTGCTATTCTTGTGCATGGCCGAAAGCTCTTCAAGCATAGCTTTGTTCCAATGAGGTAGTGGGCAGCCTCGTTTGAGGTTTTTAGGCTCAAAATCAAGGGAATCTGTAGTGGTGGCGAGACAAACCAACAGGAAGAGCATGCTTGGAGGTACTGTTGAGGCGAAGTCTGCAATTTTCTTTGGTTTGAAGATGCTGTCTTAGCCCGAGTCAACATGGGATGATGATTTTGAGGCTGTGGAGAAGAGGGCCCAGTAGAGGAGGGAGTTGGACTACACGCCGCTTGGACCTCGTGAAGAAGAGCCACCGTGCTCGAAGCATGTAGTGGAGTTGGACTGCAGCTAGGCTCAAGAGAGGAGTTGTGCCTATGTCCTTGTGAACCGCCCGAGGGAGAAATAGGAACAGCCTGGTGGGTCGGCACGATGGTCCGGACAGCGAAATAACAGCCGGTCATTATGGACTTGATCAACAGCGGCATGAGTTGGACCAGCAAAAGAAGTGGGCTGGTTTGCTGAATTGGAGTCTATATGAACTGCAGATTGAACTTGGGAGTGGGCCATGGGGCTGGATGCAACACCAGTTCCTGTGGAAGTACTTTGAGACATAGGAAATACATTTTCATCAAATATCACATGCCTCGAAATGCAAAGACGCTCCGTGGTACGGTCTAGACAACGATACCCTTTTCGAAAGTTATCATATCCAAGAAATACACAAGGAGTAGATTTCGGCATTAATTTGTGACGATTACACGGAACGAGATGGGGAAAACATAAACACCCAAAAGTTTTGAGTATTAAATAATCCGGAGTCCGTTTCAATAATTTCTGAAAAGGAGAAATGTAACCAAGAAGTCTCATGGGGAGACGATTAATGAGGTATACCGCCGTGTTGAAAGCCTCTAACCAGTAAGATTGAGGAACTCCGGATTGAGCAAGAAGACATAATCCCATTTTCTCTATATGTCTATGTTTTCTCTCGACAGTACCATTCTGTTGGGGAGTATGAGGGCAAGTGGATTGGTGTTTAATGCCATGGGTTTTTAAAAAACACTCGAAGGCACGATTCATGAATTCCCCCCCCCCCATCCGTTTGGATTGTTTTGATAGTATGAATTTTCCCAATTTTTCGGCTAAGTTGATTTTCCACTTGAGTTTTGAACATAGAAAAAACATTCAACACATCCGATTTTCGAAGTAAAGGGTAAAACCATACAAAACGGGAAAAATCATCTACTATGCTTAAATAATAGCGAAATCCACTAATCGAAGGTTCAGGGGACGGACCCCACACATCTAAATGTAAAATTGCCAACGGTTCAACAGAATGAAAAGTACGATAATGAAAAGGGAGATTACAAGATTTCCCAATCGGACAAACATGACAAAAATTATTATTGTTCGAAGAACCTAAAATAGGAATAGAAACACGACTGAGAAGAGACTTGAAAACTTGAGACGACGGATGGCCAAGACGAGCATGCCAAGTGGATGATGATGCACGCTCCCCAAGGAGTGCCAGAGGGTTGATCCGGGAAGAGGAATCGAACCGGAGAGTATAAAGTCCGTCAGCGCTACTGCCAGAAAGAATGGTCCGCTTCGTGGTATTGTCCTTTACATGAAAACCGGAACCATTAAACTCAAAGAAACAATTATTATCATGAGAGAAACGTCGAATAGATAATAAAGATCTACTTAAATTTGGAACACAAAGAACATTGCGAAGAAAAAAATTACGATTTTGATGAGAGAATTTAGAATGACCAATATGAGAAATAGGGAGTCGAGTACCGTTTGCAACTGTAACCGAATCACTACCTTGGTATGGAGTAATATGTGTGAGGCCCTCCGGTGACGAGGTCATATGATTAGTGGCCCCAGAATCTAGAACGTAGGACGGAGTCATGACAGGAGCACCCGAAAAAGATGGGTATTCTGGGTTGTAGGGAAGATGAGCCATCTGGGGAGGATATTGGGAAGTGTGGCTGTAGTAGGCATAATTTCCACGACCAGGGCAATCAGGGGCAGTGTGGTCTGGGTTTTTGCACAATTGGCAGGCTGTGTGTGAAACATGGGTGAAGGGGTTAGGAGGGGTGTACATGAGATTTGGCCTAGGAGAGTAAGTGGAGGGTTTACAACATTGAGTTCGGCTCGTTTGTTCGACGAGCTTTGATCGAGATCAACTCGTTTGAGCTCATCTCGTTTGGGCTCGCCTCGTTCAGCTCGTTAAAAGTTCTAATGATTTTTGTTCGCGGATAATTTGAGCTCGACTTCGGCTCGATAAGCTCGTTAACACTTAAATTTATTGTTCGAACATGGCTCGAATCGACTCGTACTCGACTCGTTAAGCTTGAATTATAATTATTTATGTAATAAATACACATATAATATACCTGTAATATATGTTTGTACTCGGCTCATTAAGCTTGTATTCGGCTCGTAAAGCTCGAGCTCGTCTCTTTAATACTCGAGTCAAGCAGCTCGCGAACAGATCGAAACTCAATTTGAGTTGAGCTCGAACGATCAAACTGGGCTCAACCTCAAGAAAAGCTCAAACTCACTAATTTCTGAATGAGCTCGAGTTTGAAACTTTAAAGCTTGACTCGGCACATTTACGGTCCTAGATGAGATATTAGAAGCAAGTGAGCAACAAAACAATGGAAGTTGTAATTCATAAATTAACAAGACAGCTGGGACCATATAATAATTAAATATACAGTATTAAAGAGTAATGTGTCCGTTAATTGCTGTTTAGTTTAATTAAACATCTACTCCCTCCGTTCCGGTCGATTTAGGATTTTTTGGGCCGGCACGGGGATTAAGAAAAAGGTAAATGTTGTGAGTGTAATTTAAAAATAGGAGAGAGAATGAGTGGAGGGAATAGTAAATTATAATGGTGTTGTGAGTATTAAAATAATGTAGAAGAGAGAATGAGTGGAGAGAATAGTGATTTAAGGTTTCCATTTTGGGCCGTCTTAAATCGGGTGGGACGCCCAAAATGGAAATAAATCCTAAATCGGCCGGGACGGAGGGAGTATGGTTCAGCATTTTAACTACTCCCTCCGTCCCCGAAAGATTGTCCCATTTGCCATTTTGACTTGTCTCAAAAAGTATGTCTCATTTCTAAACTTAGGCATGAATGTTAGTGCAAATCTACTAAAGTACAAGAAGGTGAAGCTATTCTTTAATAATTACAAAATGTACAACACGACAATCTTTTAGGGAATAGGAAAGGGACGGAGGGAGTATTTTTTTTCAACTCAACATTTAACTTTTGAAACAGGTTAATTTTCTTGCCTACCTAGAATTTGTATAAATATCACTGCTCCATTCAAACATGGTTTTACTTTTAAAAAAATATAATTATAATTTTACTTTTAAATATTTAAACAGGCTAATATAATATTATAATTTTATAATTTTATATGTAAATCGATCATTTTACTCGCATAAAGTTGACAAAAAAAGTGAAATAAAATTAAATGAAATTTTAAAGGGACAATGATATTTGTTCATATCTAAGGGGTGAAATGAAAATTTAGAAATCAAATTCTTTTGTAGCCGTCAAAAGGATTTGGCGATAATGTATTGTAGAGAGGTTTCTAAAAGACCTCCATTCAGTTTTCAAAATTGCCAGCAAACCCCCTTTAAATTATATGTGAAAGGCACACGTCAAATTCTGTTAAATTTTAAATGGTACATTAAATCTAAGACCCTAAGTGAGACATATTATTCGTTGTGGTCTTTATATGAAGAACAAATTATAGTTCAGGACATGGGATACTAATAAAAGTTTTGGGCAGCAAAATGAATCTTAATGTAAAAATCCCTTTGATCTACGTCCCCAACACTAACTACCGTTACATTTAGAGCGTTAATTAGTGCATTACGTGAGCTACCATTGTTGTTGAACGGTATAATTCGAGTTATGAACGTGGATCCGTGGCCGGGCAAAGCCCAATGAATTGGACCTAAAATATCAATTCTACTCAAATTAGGACATTAAGCAGCTATAATTCTCCAAGGATTATAACCTTATCTCACTTGAACTCCTATTCAAACAAAGACTCAACAAATATTATCCTACTTGGAATACAATATTATCTACAAGCACTCCTATCCTACATGGATTATAAATTACTATGCCTATATATATAAGCCATAATTCACATATTTCGGTAACACATCTTTTAACTCTTAACTTTTGTCAATTGATTTCTCTCTCTAAACACAATACTTGCTCTCACGTTCGAGGGTTTTCGCGGGGAACACCCCCGCGTCCTAACGGTGTCTATTTTTGTAGATCATCTGTTTGTTCGTCCAAGAATCCAAACGCCGCGTTTCCGACTGATTAGGTACTCCGGTATCACTCATTCTATGCTTCATCAGTTGTTATTGTTTTTTCTTTCCATTAATAGATTTTGAAAGTTTAGCATTTAAATTAATGTCTACTTGACTTACTTTTTATGTGCCTAAATGATTTTTTTTTTTTTTTTTAAATGTGTCCAAAATTGGAGATGTTACTAAACACTTTCTCATGAACAAAATTTAATTTACACTTGCATTCACGATATAATATGATGATGAAGGGAAGTAATCACACTAGGGCAAGGAGGGATTGACCCTCCTAAATTTTCATTATTAGCATATTAGCCCTTATAATTTCTGAAAAGAAAAAAATGATGATAATTTTAAGAAAAAATACAATGTGCATGTAGTCCAAACATTATAAGATAAGTTAAATTGGACTGAAGTTAGATAAGAACATTAGGTCTAAACTATTAATAATTTTATTTTATTTTTTGAACATAGAACTATAATTAATATTGATGTCTTAAACATGTCATTTTTTCTTTTAAATCTTTAGCATCATGTAATCAATATTTATTTTTCATATCTATATTTAAGGGGTATTTATCAATAAGCCCATGGTATGTAGTAGAATTTATCAATGAAAATAATATTTTTTTGTTTGTCTTAGAATTTCTAGATTGAAATAAAATAAAATAAAGACTCATTAGAGTCTCTAACCCTCATTATAATAATTTTAAATGACAAAATTACCTCCAAAAAACATATAAAATACTTGTAGCAGTTGTAATGTAAAATATTTAGAACGTGAAGTGACAATATCTATCGTAAATAAAAATAAAATATGAAAATGTCTTATATTACAACTATTACAAATGTTTTATATTTTGTAATGAAATGTTTATAAGTAGGCAAAACCATATTTTTGAGTCATTAAACTATAGCCTTTTTCAAATATTCACACTAAAGCTTTTTTGTTTTTTTTCAAAATGTTCGAATGAACTTTTACATTTTTCAAAATATTTGCATTCTTTCAACGAATTTGCTAAAAACTAAAAAAAAAAAAATAGCCACATGACCTCATGACTAATTTTATTAAATGATCTAAGGTAAATGATTTTACGGGGGAATTAATTTGTAAAATTTCATATAAACTACTCACTTCGTCTCATTACAAAAGTAACAAAAGTCTCCTTTTGGTGTCTCGTTACAAAAGGCACAAGCAAAAAAATGAAAGTTTTTAATACTTGTTTATTTATAAGACTCAATTGTTATACTCAAATCATTTATTCATTTACTATTTTTTACTCCACTTTCTCTCTCATATCTCACTTTTTATACTCACAATACTTACTCAACTATACTTTTTTTTCTTAATTTTTGTGCAAAAATAAATTTTGTGTCTTTTGTAATGGGACGGAGGAGTATGTTCTATTGAAATTTTATATTAATTAATTTGAATTCTTCATCTTACATGTCAACAACGATAACATATCTGTTGAAAAAAATTAACAAACATTAGTCACGTGGCTAAATTTCTTTAGGATTTTAGTGAATTTGTTGACGAAGTGAGAACATTTTGAAAAATGTGAAAGTTTAGTTTGAACGTTTGAAAAATATTAGTTGAGTGAAAATATTTTGAAAAAATTCTAAAATTTATTGACGAATATATGGGTTTTTCCTTACAAGTAATAAGAATGTTTTACTAGAAATACGACATCACGTGTACAATTTTGTGTATCACATTGTGTATTATAGGTGATACAATGGTTATAAACTTGTAAGGCAACATTATTATGACATAATCATATATAAATAACCGTTTAGACGTGCCCGGTGTGGACCAGACTACCGATTCCCGATTTTATACCGCTGATCGACGGTCAACGAAATGAGAAATCTTAACCGGATCGTAGAATCATGGTTCCAGTTCCCGGTCAAGTTTTAGCCCGATTTTTTTTAACCCAAAAAAATTTTTGATTTATTTTTTTTTTAGTTTTTTATGTAATTTTTTAGACAAATTTTTTCTACATATAATATGTATATATTTTGAATTTACATTTTTTTTTAATAATTAAGTGAAGAGACTTGAGAGCGAGACGAAAATATTTTGACCGAAAAGGGATGGTACCCTTAAAACTTTGATAATATTAATATTAGGTAAACTTACATAGAGAGGAGGATAATCAAACTTAGCATTTTATAATATTAAAGGGGAAATTTTAGGAGTTTTACCTCAAGAATTAAATTACAATATTAAAAAAATCTAAATTATATATTACAAAATATACTAACTAAAAAGGTCTAATTTAACAAATCACTTTAGCACACCCTTCATTTTCTCGCTTAAACTAGAATCGAGACTATATTGAAATGCTAGGAAATGAAGTAGTATATATTGAGAGGCCTAGCATTTGAAAACCAATTGGGATATTAATCCCACATCGTCTAAAAATTGAAATGCTAGGAAATTGAGTAGTATAAATTTTGGGGCCTTTCGCTCCTTAGTGAACACCTGTTTTCTTGATGTATAAATTTTGGGGCCTTTGCCTCCTTGGTGAACACCAGCTTTCTTGGTGTTGGGCGCGCCTAGGTCACGCCTAGGACGCCTAATCACCGCGAAATGGCTCCTTAACTAAGACTTTTCTTAGCTCCTTAATTTCTCAAGAAAGCTTATACATTTAGTATATATTGAGAGGCCTTAGCATTTGAAACCAAATGAGATATTAATCCCACATTGTCTAGGAATTGAAATGCTAGAAAATGGAGTAGTATATATTGAGAGGCCTTAGCATTTGAAAACCAAATGAGATATTAATCACACATCGTCTAGGAATTGAAATGCTAGGAAATGGAGTAGTATATATTGAGAGGCCTTAGCATTTGAAAACCAAATGGAATATTAATCCCACATCGTCTAGGAATTGAAGTGCTAGAAAATAGAATAGTATAAATTTTGGGGCTCCTTAGTGAACACCAGCTTTCTTTGTGTTGGGCGCGCCTAGGTCACGCCTAGGACGCCTAATCACCGCCAAATGACTCCTTAACTAAGACTTTTCATAGCTCCTTAATTTCTCAAGAAAACTTTACATTTATTCAGAGGCCTTAGCATTTGAAAACCCAATGAGATATTAATCCTACATCGTCTAGGAAATGGAATAGTATATATTAAGAGGCCTTAGCATTTGAAAACCAAATGGGATATTAATCCCACATTATCTAGGAATTGAAATGCTAGGAAATGGAGTAGTATATATTGAGAGGTCTTAGCATTTGAAAACCAAATGGGATATTAATCCCACATCGTCTAGGAATTAAAATGCTAGGAAATGGAGTAGTATATATTGAGAGACATTAGCATTTGAAAACCAAATGATATATTAATCCCACATCGTCTAGAATTGAAGTGCTAGAAAATGGAATAGTATAAATTTTGGGGCTCCTTAGTGAACACCAGCTTTCTTGGTGTGAGGCGCGGCTAAGTCACGCCTAGGGCGCCTAATCACCGTCAAATGGCTCATTAATTAAGACATTTCATAGCTCATTAATTTCTCAAGAAAGCTTTCCATTTATTGAGAGGTCTTAGCATTTGAAGACCAAATGAGATATTAATCCTACATGATCTAGAAAATGGAATAGTATATATTAAGAGGCCTTAGCATTTGAAAACCAAATGGGATATTAATCCCACATTGTCTAGGAATTGAAATACTAGGAAATTGAGTAGTATATATTGAGAGACCTTAGCATTTGAAAATCAAATGAGATATTAATCTCACATCGTCTAGGTATTGAAATGCTAGAAAATGGAGTAGTGTATATTGAGAGGTCTTAGCATTTTAAAACCAAATGGTACATTAATCTCACATCGTCTATGAATTGAAGTGCTAGGAAATGGAATAGTATTAATTTTGGGGCTCCTTAGTGAACACCAGCTTTCTTGGTGTTGGGCGCGGCTAAGTCACGCCTAGGGCGCCTAATCACAGTCAAATGGCTCCTTAGCTAAGACTTTTCATAGCTCCTTAATTTCTCAAGAAAGCTTTCCATTTTGTATGTAATTAGAGGACTTAGCATTTGAAAACCAAATTGGATATTAATTCCACATCGTCTAGGAATTGAAATGCTAGGAAATTGAGTAGTATATATTGAGAGGCCTTAGCATTTGAAAACCAAATTTGACATTAATCACACATCGTCTAGGAATTGAAATGCTAGGAAATGGAGTAGTATATATTGAGAGGCCTTAGCATTTGAAAACCAAATGGGATATTAATCCCATATTGTCTAGGAATTGAAATGCTGGAAAATGGAGTAATATATATTGAGAGACCTTAGCATAGTGCTAGAAAATGAAATAGTATAAATTTTGGGGCCTTTGGCTCCTTTGTGAACACCAGTTTTTTTTGGCGTTGGGCGCGCTTAGGTCACGCCTAGGCGCCTAATCACCGTCAAATGACTCCTTTACTAAGACTTTTTATAGCTTATTAATTTCTCAAGAAAGCTTTTCATTTTCGTTTTTCGCTCACAGCCAGTTTTGAAATTGAAAACTTTGTCGATTTTGTCATTTCACATTTGTAAAATAGTGACTTACTATAAAGAAAAAGGGGAAAATAAAGGGATAGATGTGTGTCATTTCACATTTGTAAAATAGTGACTTGCTATAAAGAAAGAGGGGAAAAATAAAAGGGATAGATGTGTGACGTGCTCTATGGAGAGCAACTTCTCCTATTATTTCTAACTTTGATTGAAATAATTTTTTATCTGTGCGTTTAACGCACGGGTGTAGCACTAGTTACTAACGCACACACAATCTACATACGTGTCACACACAGTCAACACTCCACACACATACAAACGGTAACAATTTTCAAAAATATGGATGACAATAGGGCTGTACAAAAAAATCCGTGGAATCGGATCGGATCAGTAGAATCGGAACAGATCAGTAAAAATCGGACCGAAAAAATAGTATTGGTCTGGTCCTGATTTTAAATTTTTATGAAACCGATTATTTGATCTGGTCCTGATTTAAAAAAAAATATACGCGGTCCTGGACCGAAATCGAACCGGACCATATATATATATATATATATATATATACATATATATATATATACATATATATATATATATATATACATATATATACATATATACATATATATATATATACATATATATATATACATATATATATATATATACATATATATATATATATATATATATATAAACCGCTCTTAAGCATTCTCACATTTAAAAATTTGAGTTTTACTACTTCTAACTGATAGGAATTCTTGAAATAATTAATTTTCTTTGGCCAGTTTTATTGTCAAATAACCCTCTTATGTTTGTTTTAGCTAATTAAGTTTTTTAGTTTGGCTCAAGTGGTTGAATATGGAACTGTTCTTTCCTAACTGTTGATTTTGTTATTGTAAATTGGTTCTTAAATATGCTTGCTTGTAGACAGCCATATACTCCCTCCGTCCCGAAATATTGTTCAGCAATTCGGTTCTTAAATATGCTTGCTTGTAGATTTTGTTATTGTAAAAAATTATATTATATTGTAATTTATAGAACCGGTGGAACCGGACCGATGTGACCGGTCCTATAATGTAATGGTCTGGTCCTGGTCCTAAATTTTTACAGAATCGAAATATTTGGTCCGATCCTGATTTTCTAAAATTTTGACAAAATTCGGACCAATCCGGACCGTGAACACCCCTAGATATGGCAAAGGTAACAATTTTAAAAAATATGGATGGCTTAACTGTCAATTCAAACTGCCAGTTTATTATGTCGTTTTAGAAGCTAAACTCATAAACGTACTTTCAACCATCGATTTACGTTTTGACTTGTTTGGCAGTTCAAAGTCTTCAACAGTTTGGTCAACGGTCGAAAATCGACGATTCGGTAATCTGGACCGAATCATATAACACAAGGGCGTATCCACATTGGGGAGGGGGGTTAATTGACCCCCCTGGATTTCACATTTTTTTCAATTCCACCCTTGAACTTTTTTAGATTTTTTGTCTTAACCCCCTGAAAATTTTCAATTGACACCCCTAAACCCTGGTAGTATATAATGAAAATTTCACTTAAGAAGGACAAAAAAAACAATGCCTCTTCACTTCACCAAAAAAACCCAAATCGATGCCGGCGCAAAGAAAGAGAAAGAAGACGCAATTGCGTCAACTGCAGCCACCGTCGCCACCGACGCACCGTCGCTCACCTGCGTGGCTTCGTCGGACAAGAAAAGGAGCGAAGAGCCAAGAGATCTCTCTCTTTCAGTCCTTCGCAGTTCGCACCATTCCTTATTATGATCACCAAAGGCAAAGGTAACTTAACGCTTTGACTTGCCTTCTCCCCTTGGCCCCTTGTGATTATGTGCCCTAGTTCTCAGAATTTTGGTACACAATATATGTAATCTGTAATCGGTTAGCCTACCTGCAAATTCTGGAGTCTCGATTCTAGCCCTAGGTTATCAATTGATTTTTGAAATTGGTTCTATATTGAAATTCCTAAATTGATAAATCCCTAATAAAATTAGTGGATTTTAATTTTTAGGTTATTTAACTGTGAACTACATATGTTTATCAATTGATTTTTTTAAATTGGTTCCAAAATCTAGTGTTATTTACTCACAAACTTTATATTATATTTTTCTTTTCAGTTTGGGATTGAGTTCGACAAGTCTCGTAAATTAAAATGGGTCCTCGTCCTCGAGAATTGAAGAGATCACTTGATGCGGCTACTTCTAGCTCTAAATCGAATTCAGCCACCAGTTCCGAAGGTTAGAAGTTCTAAACTATATTCTTCCTTAATGTTTAAAGTTGTTAGAACAATTATTTTTTGTCATTGGTATTACGAGTATATTTGTTTATGGCAAATAACCTAAGTGTTGGGATTTGTTTTTGTTGAAATATTTTATTATTACTTTTTCGCCTTTACTCATTATATGTATTTGAAACAGTGTTGAAAAATTATTTCAAAAAATTGAAACCTTCGGAAACTGAGCTAGAGCCTCAAGTTCAAGAGACAATTGTTCAAGAGCCTAATGTGATAGAGCCCATTCAAGATTTTGTCCCGGATCATAGTGCTCAAAATCCAAATTTTGAAGTGTCTAATTCTCAAGAACCTATTCTCGAGCCTAATGTTCCAGCATCAAATGCTCAAGATAATCTCCCACGAGTAGAGTCTGATATGTCTGAGCTTGTGTTATATCTCGGTATGCGACCTTCGATTTATAGTCTTGCTCGTGATGGCAAAGGGTTAGAATATATTCGAAGGGCATATTTGTTAAAGGGCCTTCTCAGCCAAAATTTCATGAATTTAAGAAGTCGAAAATTTCAGGAGCAATGTACAAATTTGATCTAAAATGGTACAAAAAGTATGCCATTCTTGAAGAGATTGGAGATGATTTCTTTACTCTATTAGTTGATGAGGCGCGCGATATATCAATCAAGGAGCAAATGGCCATTGTTTTGCGGTTTGTGAATAAAAAAGGATGTGTCGTTGAGCGTTTTCTTGGACTTGTTAATGTTGAAGATACTACTGCCTAGTCACTTAAAAAGGCAATTGAAACTATATTGGGATCAAATGGCTTAAGCATATCTAAGATTCACGGGCAAGGCTACAATGGAGCTTGTAATATGAGGGGAGAACACAATGGCCTCAAGAGTTTGATATTGGCTGAAAACATTTCTGTTTTCAATGTGCATTGTTTTGCTCATCAATTGCAATTGACCCTTGTTGGGGTAGCAAAAAAAAACATGATGATCTTCGTCATTTTTTTTTTGATACTCTAGCAAATTTATCAAATCTTATTTCAGTCTCTACCAAACGTAGGGATTACCTTCGACAAAAGCAGTTAGAGCAAATAATTGAGGGTATTGGAAAAGGTAAATATAAGACATGAAAGGGTTTGAATCAAGAAGCAACTGTCAAAAGACCGGGAGAGACACGTTGGGGATCGCATTATGACACAATCATGAGCATCATCAATATTTTTTATCCTATGAGTTATGTGTTGAAATTTATTTGGAGGGAATGCTATACTTCAGCGAATAGGACCGAGGCAAAAACTCTTAACTTTGTCAATCATCAGTTTGAGTTTGTGTTTCTATTGCATTTGATGAAAGATGTTTTAGCAATCACAAATCAATTGTCAATGGCATTACAAAAGGGTGATCAAGATATTGTAAATGCTATCTCTCTTGTTTCCGTGTCTAGAATGCGACTAGAAGAAATGAGAGAATATGGTTGGGATAAATTGTTGAAGTCAACTTGTGACTTTTGCGAAGAATACAATATAGCAGTATTGGAGATAGGAGATGTGTTTGTTGTACCAGGGAGATCACGACGTGGTGGTCAAGGAATAAAAAATCTCCACCTTTATCGTGTTGAATTGTTTAATACGGTGATTGATCATCAACTTCAAGAGTTGAATAATCGCTTTGACAAGACTAATGTGGAGTTGCTTCTTTGCGTTGCTTCACTTGATCCAAGGAATTCCTTCTCCGCTTTTGATAAAAGTAGATTGATCCAATTTGCTGAATTTTATCCTTAAGACTTTTCAGAGAAAGAGCGCAGTGATCTTTCAAATGAACTAGAGACATACATTATGGATATGCGTAGCGATGTTGAATTTACCAATGTGAAAGGGATTGGTGAACTTATTGAATTGATGATTGCAAAGAAAAAGGATACAATTTATCCTTTAGTTTATTTGCTCCTCAAATTTGCATTACTTTTGCCCGTTGCAACTGCAACCTCTGTTCTAAAAGACCCCGCCTAAGGGCGCCTAGGCCCCGCCTAGGCGCTAGGCCCCTCTCCAACGCCTAGTTCTAAGTCCCGCCTAGGTCTTGACTAATCCCGACTAATCCCGATTAGTCCCCGACTAGTCCCCGCCTAGGCGCTAGGCCCATCTCCGTCGCCTAGCATCCGCCTAGCGCTTTTTAGAACCTTGACTGCAACTGTTGAGTTGAGAGGGTATTTTCAGCGATGAAACTCATCAAGACGCCGTTAAGTAATAAAATGGGAGATGCTTGGTTGAATGATTGTTTGGTGATTTTTGTAGAGGATGAGATTTTTAGAAAAATTGAAAATGATGATATTATGAAGTATTTCACGAAAATGAAGAATAGGAGACCACTTATGTAAACACTCTTCTTTTTATATCATTAAACTTTGAACTCATGTGAAAAATAGGCTTTATATGCCTATTTTATTTTTGATTTTTACTAGTCTGATTTTATATTTTATTTTAGCATATCTTCATTTGAGTGCCTTTTGTGTTAAAATATAAAGGTGATTTTTTGTGTTACTTTATTTTAGGATGATTCTAGAATTAACATGTGATCAATGTATCTATGATCCTTATCTTTAAGGTTCATGTGTCTTTTAGTGTTCTTATGTATCCTTTTCCTTATCATATATCTAGGGGCTTCCTCAATTATAAATACCCCTCCTATGTCATTTCTCATAATGTACTTCAGAAAAATAAGTCTCCCCAATTGTAAGAGAGTTGTGAGCTCAGATTTTGAAGAGTATAATACAAGTGTCAAGTTTTATCATTATTGGAGTTGTTTTTTATTTTGGCTTGTTCTTTTTCACAAGTTGGTTAACGATCTTGGGCTAGTGTGAGTGAACATCGCACTACGGTTTTTCTTCATGGTATCAGAGCTACAAGGGAGGTACTTCTTGTAGTCTTTGTTCGTGTCAAAGTTCCCATGGTGAAGAAGATTAGCCAGACTCCAAGAATGGATTCAAATTCTCGCTTTAACGGTCTTGGCATGGAGTATCTTACTCAATCTAACTATAAGATATGGAGGTATTGTGTGGAATCCCATCTTATAGGAGAACAATTGTGGGAGGTTGGTGGTGGTGACTAGACTCAATCACCGGAGGATAAAGAAGATAATGCCGAAGCTTTCAAGAAGTAGAAGAAGACGAATGCTAAAGCTGAGTTTGTGTTAAAGAGAACAATTTCTCACAATCTCTTTGAACACACAATCAAGTGCAAGTCGGCAAGTCGGATTTGGGTGGCATTTGACAGATTATACAAAAAGAAGGATGTTGCACGTCTTCAAATGTTAGAGAATGAGCTAGCAAATGCAACACAAGGTGATCTTTCAATTTCTCAATTTTTTCCTGAAAATTAAGACCATTTGTTTGAATATTTCTATCTTGGATTCCGATGAACCCATTTCTAAAGCAAGAATAAGGAGACGTATCATTCGTGGTCTAAGAAAGGAATACAATCCCTTTGTGACTTCTATTCAAGGGTGGGACACACAACCATCTTTGGAAGATTTTGAGAATCTCTTATGTTCTCAAGATTCTTTGACTTGTCAAATGGCTGGAGTTTCATTATCCAATGATGAAGAAGAATCACTATTTTCAAGCAAGAATAAGTTTTTCAAAAAGGAGCACAATGAAAAGTCTTACAAGAAGGAAAAAAGGAGGATTCATAAAGTGCCGATGAAAAGGAGTTCACTTGTTATCGATGTAGCAAGCCTGACCATATCAAGAGATATTGTCGAGTTAAATAAAAGGCGGGAAACTAGGCAAAAAGAAGGAACAATGAGGATTGGGGAGACAATTGAGGTATGCGCGTTATGGCTGAAGTTACTTCAATTGATGCTAATGTTGTTATTAATTTTGAAGATGGTTGGATTGTGGATTCTGATTGTGGTCATCATTTAACTGGAGGTATATCCTAATTTGTTAGTTGTAATAAATATGAAGGCAACGATGCTATTGTGACCGTCGATAACACAATGTATAATGTAGAGAATGAGGGTAGTGTTATTATAAATGGCCAAAACGATGATCATGTTATTCTAAGGAGTGTTTATCATGTTCCTGGCATGAAGAAAAACTTATTTTCTGTTGCAAATGCTGTTGATGCTGGCTTTCATGTGATATTCGGGCCAAAAGAAGCGAAATTCCTTCAAAGTGTAGAAAATGTAAAGGCAGACGTCATTCACACACTAGTAAGAGAGTTAACGATTTATTTGTTTTGTCTACTTCATCTTCATATGTTGAGAAAATAAGCAACAGTGAAAATGCATTCTTATGGCATGCTAGGCTTGGGCATGTGAATATGCAAAAATTTAAAGTCATGATAAGTAAAAAGTTGGTAAATGGGGCTTGCCTTCTTTGAATTCTTTTGGAAATGGTGAAGTTTGTGAGGGTTGTCAATATGAAAAATCTCATCGACTTCCGTTTGACAATTCATCTACAAGAAGTAGTGTTTCTTTGGAATGTATTCATGGTGATTTGTTTGGTCCTACTAGAACACCTTCTTATTATAGATGTTAGTTTATGTTGATGACTTTACAAGGTTCATTTGGGTGTATTTCTTGAACCAAAAGTCTGATGTGCTATGAAGGTTTGTGGAGTTTCGTGAAATGGTGGAGTCTACTCTTGGAAGAAAAATAAAGAAGCTTCGCACTGATAATGGAGGTGAGTTTACTTCTGATGAATTCTTCAAGTTTTGTCAAGAACTTGGAATTAGGAGACAACTTTCATGTGCTTACACTCCACAACAAAATGGAGTGGTGTAAAGGAAAATTAGGCACTTGGAGGAGACTTGTAAGAGTTGGTTACATGCTAAGAATCTACCTAGAGCTTTATGGGCGGAAGGTATGGCATGTGCAACCTATGTGATTAACCGGATGCCGTTAAGTCCAAACAATATGAAGTCTCCATATGAGCTGATGTTTTTCGAGAAGCCAACTGTTAAACACTTTAGAGTGTTTGGCTCCATTTGCTATGTTCATGTGCCAGATTCTCGAAGAACCAAGTTGGATGCTAAAGCTAAGAAATGTATTTTTGTCGGGTATGATGAAAGGAAGAAAGGGTTGAAATGTATGGTTCCAAAATATAACAAATAAGTTGTTTCACGAGATGTTACTTTTGATGAGGTCTCTTCTTTTTATGGTGTAAGATGCCTAGCTGATTCCGATGATCCCAAGGAGGTAACTTTGCCGATATTTTCTAGTGATTCATCTCAAAATTCTTTGACCTTACCAAATGAAGAGCAAGGTGAAAGAGGAGTACATCCTTTGAGGATGAGTAAAATGAGGTGGATGTTGAGGGGAACACTCAAGAGAATTCGTTGACTCAAAGGCCGCGAAGGACAATTGTGAAACCAGCCCGATACAAAGCTGAAAATTTTACAAGTACTTAGCCGTAGGAGTTCAAGAGTGAGAGCAAGTGATGGATGAAGAAATTAAGGCTCTGACCAAGAATGAAACTTGGGATCTTTTCTCGAAACCAACAGATATGTAGCCTATCACCTGTAAGTGGGTTTATAAAATAAAGAGAAGGGTAAATGGAAGCGTTGACAAATATAAGGCAAGGTTGGTTACTCGTGTTTTTTCTCAAAAGTATGGAGAAACTATGAAGAGACTTTTAGTCTGATAGCAAAGATGACTTATATACGTGTTGTGATTTCTCGCAGCATCATAAGGGTGGAAGTTGTGGCAACTCGATATAAAGAATGTCTTTCTATATATGGAGTTAGACAAAGATATATACATGGATCAACCTGTTGGATATGTTTCAAAGGCACGTCCAGATTTTGTTTGCAAACTCAAAAGGCGCTCTGACTCAAGCAAGCTACAAGAGCGTGGTACAATAAAATTTCTGAGTATTTACATTTTTGTGGTTATTTTGCTTCTAACTCCGATTCAAAATTGTTTGTCAAGAAGCAAGGAGGGCTACACATGGTGGTGCTTTTGTACGTGGATGATATGATCGTCACCGGTAATGATGAGAGAGAAGTTGCAAAGCTGCGGGAAAAACTTTCTCTCGATTTGACACGAATGACTTAAGTGAGTTAAGCCATTTTCTTGAATTGAAAGTAGAGAATACAAATAAAGGAATTTTCTTGTCTCAAGAAAGTTATGCTAAAAAGCTAGTTGAGAAGTTTGGTTTGAAAAATGGAAAAAAAGGGTCTACTCCACTTGATGTGAATTTGAAGTTTAGACATGAAGAAGGTTCTCTGATCTCAGATCCTCGACCTTACCGGGCTCTTGTTGGTAGTCTTTTGTATTTGACTATAACGAGATCGGACATTGCGTTTTCTGTTGGGCTTGTTAGTCGATTCTTGCAGGCTCCTTGCAAGCCACACTTAGAGGCTGCCAAGAATATATTGAAGTATGTGAACTCCAAAGTTGATTTGGGGTTATTTTATACAGATAATACAGAGTTCTTGCTTGAAGGTTTTACAGATGCTGATTTTGGTGGTGACTTGGATAATCGAAAGTCTACATCAGGATATATCTTCTTATGCGGCTCTGCTGGTGTTTCTTGGTGTAGCAAAAAGCAAGATTCGATCTCTTTATCTACTACAGAGGCAGAATATAAAGCTGCAACACTTGCGGCTCAAGAGTGTGTTTGGCTTCGAAGACTAATTGAAGATGTTTTCTCTCCAATTTTGAAGGCAACTAATGTTTTTGGATATAATCAAAGTGCCATCAAGCTTGCTTCAAATCCAGTGTGTCATGCAAGGACCAAGTATATAGAGATTGATCATCACTTCATTCGTGAGAAGGTACTCGAAGGAACCATCTGTGCTATGAATGTTTGAAGTACTGAAAATGTTGCTGACATCTTTACGAAGACGCTTTCCAAAGGTCCATTCGAAAGTCTTTGCAATTGTCTTGGTATGATTTTCAAAAAATCTCTTTAAGGGGGAGTGTTAAAATATAAAGGTGATTTTTTTGTGTTACTTTATTTTAGAATGATTCTAGAATTAACATGTGATCAATGTATCTATGATCCTTATCTTTAAGGTTCATGTGTCTTTTAGTGTTCTTATATATCCTTTTCCTTATCATGTATCTAGGGGCTTCCTCCTCAAGTATAAATACCCCTCCTATGTCATTCCTCATAATGTACTTCAGAAAAATAAGTCTCCCCAATTGTAAGAGAGTTGTGAGCTCAGATTTTGAAGAGTATAATACAATGTCAAGTTTTATCATTATTGGAGTTGTTTTTTATTTTGGCTTGTTCTTTTTCACAAGTTGGTTAACGATCTTGGGCTAGTGTGAGTGAACATTGCACTACGTTTTTTTCTTCATTTTGCTTTTCCTTTGTAATTTTTATCGCTGTGCTAACTTTTATCCTTTTATATTGAGAAAAAATCATTTGAAGTTAATCCCCCTCACCATGAATCCTATATTCGCCACTGATATAACATGTCTATAACCGTTTGAATAACATATTATAAATAATGTGATAAATAAAAATGGGTGATCTTGATTCGTTTTACTCGTGTTGGACCATTTCCAAATCCTAAACTTCTGCATATGCATTAAACTCTAAATTGACGAAATTAAAGGATTGCTAATGTACTCTCTAAATGGGAATATTCCCGAACTTTTAATCCTTTTTAATCATTTGTCCTTTTTAAAATGACTAACATCAATGTTCTAACAAAAATATAAAAAGTACATATTGCACTCAAGTTCATTCATTTTCCACTACCATAAAAAAATAAATGAAATACGCAGTTGTAGAAAAGTGACCGACAATTGGATTAGTCACATTTGTGAAAAATCACAATAAAATTAAAAAAAATAAAATAAAAGAAAAAACTATGGAGAGAAAAGTATGAAGAAATCACATTTGTGGCTCATATCCAAATTCAAATTACAGTTCACCCAAAAAATAAATTAAAAATTTATAAACATTAAAAATAAAAATCCAAATTAAATTACAATTAAATATAAAAAGAAATATAATTTAGATCCCTTATCTTTCTCATTCTTCTGATCTATCAACTTTTTCCCAAAAAATAAAAATAAACAAATTATACTATTTAAAAAAAATAAAAATTGAAAGCAATAATTTAAATTAAAAAGTCCATTTCCAGATCTTGATCCTAACATCAACCTTACACTTGGGATCAGAAATTGTAGCCACTGATGGCGAAGACTTACCCTTTGGAATTCCCGCTTTTATCCCTCCACAAGTTATCCTAATCCCAACTTTCTTGCTTTTATGGGACTCCAGTTTCACTCTTACTTGTGTATCCAGCTGAATCTTCAGGGGCAATTTCGTCTTTTTCTTAAGATCCGTCCGGAGTGCGGTGGCTGAATCGCCGTCGAGAACTTGCGAGCTGCTGTAAAGTGTGGAATGAATAATTGTTATGCTGTTTGGATTACTCGTAAAAGATTGGAACGACCCATTTGCAATCTGAACTTGATTGATTTGGGCGGCGATGGAAATTGGGTCGAAGAAATAGATTATTTTCTTGTTGGGATTTTTTGATGAGAGCGTGATATTGAGCTTTGAGGTGAGGTGGGTGGAGTCGTCGGCGGCGGTGGTGAGGTTGAATTGGGTGATTTTGAGGGAGGAGATTGAGAATGTGGGACGGTGGGGGTGGTAGAGGAGGTAAGCAATGGCGCCGGCGATGGCGGCTAGGAGGATGATTAAGGTTATGATTAGAATTGTACAGAAACAGCATTTGCAGAGGCTGCAACGGCAGCGACGGCGGCGGGGGTGGGGGTTGCGGTGGTTGGTGGTGGTGGTGGCCGGTTGGGGTCTATAAGGGTGACGGTTTGGGTTGTGGAGTTGGGCTTTGGTGGGTGGAAATGAACGTGGGTTGGTTGTGGTTGCAACGGCGCCGCCGTTGGTGGTGATGCCATTGGGTTTAGATGAAGGATAGATTCTATCGGTCATGTTTTCTGACAGAAAGAGAAAAGAGATTAGAGAGAGTGAGAGGGAGAGAGAGAGAGAGAGAGAGAGAGAGAGAGGAGTGTGGCTCTGAATGCTAGGTATGCTTTCACAGTTCCACCTCATCTTGTACTAAGTTTTTGTCTTTTTTTTTTCCTTTTCTCACTTATCAATTACAATCAATATTAATTATTTAATAAATTTTTAAATTGTACTTCGTCAGTCTCATTAGTCTTGAATTAGGATTTTACATTTTTTAAGAAAATTTTTAAAAAATGAATAAAGAATCGTAAGTAGGTAGAAGATTAGAGGAGGGAGAATATAAAAGTTATAAGGGTATATCTTTTCCCCTCAAATATAGATTTAATTACAATGTGCCATTAGTTATACCTTTATAATATTTAAAAATTATAATGGTATAAATATTTGAAATAATGTTCAAAATATATCATTTATGAAAGGGACTCTTGCTTGAAGTGAATCGAATCAAAAGAAAATCTGAAAAAGTAAAATTCTTTTTTAAATGGGACGAAGGGAGTAGTATTTTGGTACAAATTTATGTTGGCCTTCCAAATGAGTGCTAAAAATTACTTAGTGCTTGTCTGACACCATACATGATGAGATTAATCGATATTATTATTAATGATTTTAGTAGTCTGCTAGAATTAATTCGTATTATTATTACAAGAATTATTATTTACTGGAATAATAGACCATGATTTATATTAGTCCAAGCTAAAAATATAAGTTTTGATTTGATGACAACGAATAAAACACGATATTTTTTTTAATAAAAATAAATTAATTTCTAAAATTATTTTGTAAAAATAAATAAAAAAAAAAGATTATATCATTTACAAAGTGTTGAAGTAGACAAGATGTCATTAATGTGAAGACTCTCACGTCTTTTGTGGTCTTTCATTTGGATACCTCACACGTGGGTTGCAATTAATTATGTGTATTTTACTTTGGGATTCTGGTGAACCCTCTTCAATCTTACTAGCTAGAGTAATAAGTTTGACCTTTTATTTAATTATTTAATTAGTACTTTCATCTCGATTTAATATTTTTATTTGGCGCTTCACGAATATTAAAAAAAGTTAATGTTATAAGAGCATCTACAATGAGAGATTTTTGGGAACTATTTGTTTTTATGAAAAAGTCCTTTAGCTTTTTGCCATTGTGGAACAAATTGAAAAGCTCCTTACTAAGAAGCAACTTCTTCTACAAAGTGCTCTCTCAAGAAGCTCTTTCCATTAATTTTTACCATTTTTTCATATTAATCATTAAATATTATAAAAAAATGCTAGAAAAAAAGTTTAATGTTGTTAGATTTGGGGGAACAAAAAAGTTGATAAAAAAGTCATACCATTGTGAAAAAAGCTTGGAGATTTTTATTAATGAGTTGTAAATGATGTGGCATATTGAAATTACAAAAAAACTATGGAAAAAGCTCTTACTATTGTGAATGCTCCAAGTATAAAAAGTAAAGTAAGAGAGAAAGTGAATAAAAAATTTTTGTTATGAGAATGACAATTGAATTTTATTGTTCATTTTAAGTAATAAAATACTTAAAAACTTTAATTTTGAACAAACTAAATAGAGACTAAAAAGAAAAGTAAAATCCTGGAGACAGAGTTATAGTATAGATTTCAATCAAAGATCAATTTAGGGACGAGTTGTACACTTGAGTACACCTTTGAATATGAATATTTATCGTTTTCACTTGACATAAATGTTTTACAAGACTTGAAATCGTTTTAATTTAAAAATCGATTAATTTCTGAATTAAAATTATTAAAAACTCAATTTTATTCTTAAATTAAAATTTATAATTGTACTTATTGAATGTAATAATCACTCCCTCCAATGTAAAATAAGTCTCATTTTTTACCAATTATTTTGTCTAAAATAAGTGTTGCTTTTGGACTTGAAAGCATGTAAATTCAATTTTTATTTTGCCTAACATTATTAATAGATTTGTTGTATTAATTATTTTGTGTAAGAGAGAGAAATAATAAATAAAGTTAAATTTGTTACTTCATTTATTACTTATTGTAATAATTTATTTTTTAATTCAGTAAAAATAAAAAATGTTAGTACTTATTTTGTATTAAAAAAAGGTACTCCATCCGTCCCGATCAAGGGTTCATCTTTCCTTTTTGGTCCGTCTCAGACCAAGAGTTCATTTCCTTAAATGGAAAGTTTTTCATATATTTATACCCTTATCATCTCCATATATTTACAAAAAAACCATTCATTATACCCTTATAAAATTAACATATTTATAAAAAAAAACCAATCATTAACTTACTATTCCTCCCACTCATTCTCTCTCCTATTAAATATTTTTAACTTTTACATTCTCTCTCCTATTCCCTACCACACATTTAATTTTTACATTCTCTCTCCTCTAATTTACTACCACTTCAAAATAATTTCTTAAAAAGCGTGAAATACACCACATACACCCTTGATCTGGGACGGAGGGAGTATAAGAAAGATAATCAATAAGGATGTACCGGCTGCCTGCCCGTCCAGTCCAGGTCCGTCCCGCCCAAGCCTTAACTTAACCCGCGCGTTCAGTGTCCATCCGCTATGTGTTCATTTAAAAAAAATCTTTAACAACTTTAAAATATTATAACTTGAGATTTTAAAGTCAATTTTTTTTTTTTCCGAAAATACCATTGTGTTCATCTCAACAACAAGATGAATCAAAGTAACAACGTCATGAGATAATTTTAAATTATTTTTGTAAAATCATACTCCCTCCGTCCCAGTTGAGTGGAGACTTATTTTCTTTTTGGTCCGTCCCAGTTCAATGGAGACTGTCCAAAATGGAAATGAATCTTTACTATTTTTCCCACTCATTCTCTCTCCTATTTTACTTTTACACTCACAACACTAATCAAATCACTATTCATCCCACTCATTCTCTATCATATTTAATTTTTTATACTCACAACATTTCCTTCCACTTTTTATTTCTCTTACTTTTTCTTAATCTGTGTGCCAAAATTTTTGGTATCCACTCGACTGGGACGGAGGGAGTATTTTGTAACAAACAAAAAAGTTGAGTTGTTCGTCGCCTTAAATGTAACACTTATTATGAAGAAATGTTACAGATGAAATTCTGAAATGTAACAGCTTTTATTATAAAATGTAATTGTAGCTTTGCAAAAAAAAATAAAAAATAGTTTGATTGTTTATTTTTTTTTTTGAAAAAATAACAATTGAAATGTAACAGACTATATATATATATAAGTATAATTTGTTCTACAAATAAATGAATGTAGCAATTTTTGTAGAGTAAATGTTACCTTTTTTTTTCTTTAAAAAAAACAAGAATTTTCCACAAATTATATAACAACTTTTATTATAAAATATAACAGTAGTTTTGCAGAAAATTTAAAATAGTTTGATTATTATTTTTAAGAGAAAATAACAATTGAAATGTAACATATTATATACTCCCTCCGTCCCGCTAATATCCGCACACTTTCCTTTTTGGACGTCCCGCTAATATTCACACACTCCCAAAAAGGAAACTTTATATTAATAAAATATTCACCCAACCCCACTCATTCTCTCTCCTACATTATTTTAATACTCACAACACCATTATAATTTATTACACCCTCCACTCATTCTCTCTCCTACTTTACTTTTACACCCACAACATTTTATTAAAATATCATATTCCTTAATTCCCGCGCAAACAGTGTTAGTGCGGATATTAGCGGGACGGAGGGAGTACATGAGTATAGTTTGTTATACAAATTAATATAACAATTTTTTAGAGAAAATTTACATTTCAATCTTATGTTAACCTTAATCATTTTTCTGCAAAATAGTGATTACATTTCAGAATAAAAATTGTTATATTTCAATATAAAAATGTTAAATTTCAGAATAAAAACTGTTACATTTCAGAAAAAAAATGTTACATTCTTTTATAGTAAGTATTACATTTGTTGATATGGAAAAAATTGGTGGGGAAAAAATGACGGGCCAAAAAAAAAGGCAGATAAACGGACGAAAGATTCATCTCACAGGGTGTGACCGTCTCATAGTCTATAAATATATAATAACAAGGTTTTGGTATATAGAGGGCCATTGAGGGGCATTTTCGTCTTTTCACAGCATAACAAATTTGCAATTAAAAAGGACAAAAGGCCTTGGCCTTGGCCTGCCTTGGCCTTGGCCGTGGCTCGGCCTTGGCCGTGGCCTGTGAAGGAGTTTATCCCACATTGGTTTGAAACCAAACAAAAATGTTCTTCTGCCCTATATATTCTTGAAGGCCGGCGGCAATATCATTTCGGCCGACCGTGGCCCTTGCCCATGGCCTTGGCCTTGGCCCATGCCCTCGCCCTTGGCCTCGAATTGGATCGGGGCTCGGATCGGGTATTTTTGGGTCAGATTCGGGTATGGACCTTAAGTATTCGGGTCAGATACGGATAAAGCAATTGTTAAAATTTTTGTTAAAAGGACTAATTTGAAAACAAAAAGACCTTTAGTTAACTCTTTATCCGAATAAATCAAAATTTGTTAATTATGTTCTCTTTAAGTGGAGATTTATTTTATTTGATTTGAAAAATAAAAAAATCTTTTGCATAAATATTAATTTATTAATTATCCTTTACTAATTTTCCAATTTTTTTTAGTGCAAAGTAATGAAGTCTGAATTATTTTTTTTAATTATAAATCATAATAAAAAAAATTCTATTTTTTTATTTATTATTTTTTAATTTCATTTTTTCACCTAAATTCATAATTTTTTTCTCTTTAAATAGATACTTATTTCATTTGATTTGGACAAAGAAAAATAATTCCCTATTTTAAATATAAATTTGTTAATTATCCTTTCCTATTTTTTTAATTTCTTTTCAGTGAAAATTACTTAAATGTGAAGTAAATATTTTAATTATAAATGATATTAATAATAATAATAATTATATACTAAAAAAATGAATATAATATAAAATAAAAGTGATGGGGTATAGGATGATGAGTTTGAATGGTTTTGAATATGTATAAACAAAATTATCTTAATATTTATTTTGGAAAGGAGAGTATAATCATTTTAAATTGATAACAAATTATTTATTTCGGATAGGAGGATATATCAAGATGCTATTTATTTGTTAAAATAAATATTTCAAAATAATCAATTTAAATTTGTCAAAATATTTCATAAATTTATATATATATCCAAAAAATATTGCCACTTATTTTTATTATGTGTCAAACAAAATATATTTTTTATACAGAATAAAAAATATAAATATTAAGATATTATTTATTTGAATTTTTTTTTTTGAAATTGGACTTGGGCCTTGGCCTTGGCTCGGCCGTGGCCTTGCCTTGGATGGCCGTGGCCTTGCTTTGGCTCGGCCTTGGCCGGGCATGGCCTTGGCCATGTGGCCTTGGGAGTTATCCCACATCGAAAAATAATCAAAAGAAAATGGGTTGCCGAGGTATATAATGGCTCATTATATACCAAGGCCATTTTGCATTCTTTTTTTTTTTCAATGTCGAAAATCATGCTTGGCCTTGGCCGTGGCCCTTGCCCTTGGCCTTGATTTTATCCCACATGAAAAAAATACAAAAGTTTTAGGCTTGTCTTGGTTATATAATGAGGCTTAAGCCAAAGGGATTAGGCATTGATATTGGCTGGCGTGGCCATTGGCCGGCCATGGCTTAGGCCTTGACTTAGGATTATTTTTCATATAATAAATAATTTCAAATAATTTCATATAATAAATAATTTCAAATAATAAATCATTTCAAATAATTTTCACTAAAAAGAAATTGAAAAATTAGTAAAGGATAATTAACAAATTTATATTTAAAAAAGATGAATTTTTTATTTGTACAAATGAAATGAGAAAGAATACAAAATAAAATAAAAGTGATGGGGTATAGGATGATGAGTTGGAATCTATCTATATATAATAACAAGATTGGGTATATATTGACTCAAAGCCATTGTTTCCTCTCATTAGGCCGTGGCCTGGCCTTGGCCCTTGGCCGGCCTTCGCCCTTTGGCCGCCTTGGCCCTTGGCCATGGACCGTCTTGGCCCTTGCTTTTCCTTTGGACTTTGTATTGGGCCGTAGCCCCGATGATTTCGACAAAGGAAAAAATTCTCTTTTTTAAATATAAATTCGTTAATTATCCTTTACTAATTTTATCGAAAAAAAAAAAGTCCTTGGTCGTGGCCCTTGGCCTTGGCCTTGGCTCGGCCAGCCTTGGCCTTGGCCTTGGCTCGGCCAGCCTTGGCCTTGGCCCTTGGCATTTATCAATTATCCCACATGAAAAAATAATCAAAAGAAAATGGGTTGCCTTGGTATATAATGGCTCATTATATACCAAGACCATTTTGCATTCTTTTTTTTTTCAATGTGGAAAATCATGCTTGGCCTTGGCCCTTGGCCCTTGGCCCTTGGCCTTGGCCGTGGCCCTTGCCCTTGCCCTTGGCCATGGCCATTGGCCTTGGCCCGTGGCCTTGGCCTTGGCCTTGGTTTTATCCCACATGAAAAAAATACTAAAGTTTTAGGCTTGTCTTGGTTATATAATGAGGCTTAAGCCAAGGGGATCACGCATTCATATTGGCTGGCTTGGCCATTGGCCGGCCATGGCTTAGGCCTTGACTTAGGATTATTTTTCATATAATAAATAATTTCTAATAATTTCATTTAATAAATAGTTTCAAATTATCAATAATTTCAAATATTTTTCACTAAAAAGAAATTGAAAAATTAGTAAAGGATAATTAACAAATTTATATTTATAAATGATGAATTTTTTTATTTGTACAAATGAAATGAAAAAGAATACAAAATAAAATAAAAGTGATGGGGTATAGGATGATGAGTTGGAATCTATCTATATATAATAACAAGATTGGGTATATATTGACTCAAAGCCATTGTTTCCTCTCATTAGGCCGTGGCCTGGCCTTGGCCCTTCGCCACCCTTGGCCCTTGGCCGGCCTTCCCCCTTTGGCCGCCTTGGCCCTTGGCCATGGACCGCCTTGGCCCTTCCTTTGCCTTTGGACTTTGACTTTGTATTGGCCCGTAGCCCCGATGATTTGGACAAAGGAAAAAATTCTTTTTTTTTTTAAATATAAATTCGTTAATTATCCTTTACTAATTTAATCGAAAAATAAAAAAAAAGGCCTTGGTCGTGGCCCTTGGCCTTGGCTCGGCCAGCCTTGGCCGTGGCCCTTGGCCTTTATCAATTATCCCACATGGAAAAATAATCAAAAGAAAATGGGTTGCCTTGGTATATAATGGCTCATTATATACCAATGCCATTTTTCATTCTTTTTTTTTTCCAATGTGGAAAATCATGCTTGGCTCGGCCAGCCTTGGCCTTGGCCCTTGGCCGTGGCCCTTGGCCTTGCCCCTTGGCCTTGGCCTTGGTTTTATCCCACATGGAAAAAATACAAAAGTTTTAGGCTTGTCTTGGTTATATAATGAGGCTTAAGCCAAGGGGATTAGGCATTGATATTGGCTGGCTTGGCCATTGGCCGGCCATGGCTTAGGCCTTGACTTAGGATTATTTTTCATATAATAAATAATTTCAAATAATTTCATATAATAAATAATTTCAAATAATATATAATTTCAAATATTTTTAACTAAAAAGAAATTGAAAAAATAGTAAAGGATAATTAACAAACTTATATTTAAAAAAGATTAATTTTTTTATTTGTACAAATGAAATGAAAAAGAATACAAAATAAAATAATAGTGATGGGGTATAGGATGATGAGTTAGAATCTATCTATATATAATAACAAGATTGTGGTAATGTAAGGGGTTATGAGGGGCATTTTCGTCTTTTCACACCATGACAAATTTGCAATTAAAAAGGATAAAAGGCGACGTGGCAATATGTTATTGGTGGGAATTTTTTTTTCTTTTACCAAGTTGGACACATGTCGGCATGCTGGGCAGGGGCATTTTGGACAATTCCAGGGCGAGTGGAAACCACGCGCCGACAACCACACGTTCTATCAACATTTTTCCCTTTTTTTGTTTTTTTTCTTTATACATGGCAGCACACGATTGGCTGGTTGGATTTCAAAAAAAAAAAAAAATTCCCATTTCTTTTACCTCAATTATTATATACTAAAAGCTTGGTCTCAATTTTTTAAGTCTCCATCTATATATTTAAAATGGGTCATTCTTTGAAACCTATATATATATCTATACATATGTATATACATATATATATATATATGTATATATATACATATGTATATATATACATATGTATATATATACATATGTATATATATACATATGTATATACTCCCTCAGATCCCGGAACAATGTTCACAAACACTGTTTGCACTGGTTTTAAGGAGGGAGTATTATATTGAAAGTGTTGTGAGTGTGAAAATAAAATAGGAGAGAGAATGAGTGAGAGAATAGTAAATTATAATGGTGTTGTGAGTATTAAAATAATGTAGGAGGGAGAATGAGTGGAGGGAATAGTAAAGATTCCTTTCCATTTTAGGTAAGTTTTAAATGTGTGAAGTAAGTTTTGGGACGCCCAAAAGGGAAAGTGTGAAGATTGTTAAGGACGGAGGGAGTATATACATATGTATATATATACATATATATATATATATATATACATATATATATATATATATATATATATATATATATATATATATATATATGGTAATGAAAGGAATTTTTTCTCAAATAATCTCGTTTTACTTTTTTATTTACTTAAATGACTAACTGTTCAAACTATTTTCCACAATGACCATTTTTTTGAAACTCGCTACACCGTGTAGCGAGTTTGACTAAGGTTGGTCAAAACTCGCTACACCGTGTAGCGAGTTTTGGATAATTAATTTAGGCCGTTGGAAAATTAATTAGGGCATTTAATTAAGATAAATTCGCTACACCGTGTAGCGAGATTTGACCAGACTTAAGTCAAACTCGCTACACCGTGTAGCGAGTTTAATTAAAAACTTTTACCCTTCTCAGTTCACGCATTCAACCAAACAAAACCAAAAAACTTGAAATTTCTCCTCCATCTCCATAGCCGCCAAGGAAGAAGAAGAACACTTCGAGCCTTCGAGCCAAGCCAAGGATTTTGCCAAGAAATTCAACCTTTTTCTTAATTGTAAGTTTAAATTTGTATATTAAGTTGAATTTTGTTTTTTAATTCCGAAGAAGAAGAACAGTTCCGAATTTTTTTTAAGTTGAATTTCTATGATTTTAGTTGAATTTTAGTTTTGATTTGTTGTTGAAATAGAAATCATAAAAATGTTTCGGCACTTATGCTACTAAAAGTGCTTAAACCCCAAGATTCTCAGACTTCCCTCAATATTAATATTAAAAATGGAAATTCATTTAGGGATGGAGGGAGTAAGATTATTATACATGGTAGTTCATGGGAACTTTACTAGGCTAGTATAGATCAAGAGAATACAATCATGGTACGATGAAAAAGTAAACTATGTGGAAGGATTCCGGTTAAAGGTTTCAATCATGGTACGATGAAAAAGTAAACTATGTGGAAGGATTCCGGTTAAAGGTTTCAGCAAATTTGGAGGTTAACAAACAATACAACCGTCAAGTATCATATTCTAGCAAAAGACATGATCATGGAAAGGAATTTTTCTAGAATACAAATATTAATAATGTTAAGGTAAAAGGCAGAAACCACACAAGAATTTGTTTCATTGAGGAAACACTGAGTTATGAGAAATACCAAGGTTACGATTGTTATTCCCATTTATGTGACTAATTTGTATTTAATTTTGAATTTTTTTAATTTTTTTTTTATGACATTGCAATTTAGGATTTTTTTTTTTGTTGATGAAGTGGTTGAATAAAGTGATGACTATGATTCACTTCATTAGGATTTTTTTTTTGACAACTTTGCTCAACTTGTAACTGAGTTGCTCTACCCGCTCTCCAGAACAGATACTTCAACCCTTCCCCTCTATACTTTTCCAAGAAATTTGCTCGCATATGTCTCAAGCAATATCGATGATGCACGTTTGGCCACCACGTATCTTCAGCTACAGTCTTCAGAATGCCCCAATGACGGTCAGATATCAAGCATACTTCATGACTCTTGATAATATGCTTGCAAACCAGGTATAAGAACCAACGCCATTTCGGCCAGTCCTCCTTTTCAACAACGGCAAAGGCAAGCGAAAGTATGCTGTCTTGGGCGTCAACACCCATGGCAATCAATATTACCCCTTTATATCTACCATGCATAAATGTTCCATCCACGAAATGAGCGGCCGACAATGAGAGAAAGCTTCGATGCGAGGCCCAAATGCCCAGAATACACGTCGAAACATGGAGGCCTCACCGTAAAAGGAGGAGGAGGTGTAGAGTACTCAACAATTGTCCTCGGATTGTATTTTTGAATGGCTGCTAGGACGCGGGGTAACCTCTTATAAGATTCCTCCCAATCTCCAAAAACCTCTGCAATGCCCTTCTGCTTTCCACACCATGCCTTCTTGTAAGTAATTACCTTGTTGAACCTACTAGAGATGTGTGCAATAATTACTCCAACCTTGACATCTGAATCGGCCTTAATAATACCAACGACTTCCCGACCGATAAACTTGGCATCTAGATTGGGGTGATCTTGACTTGCTCCAGAATATAAGCGGCGGTGAGGAGCCTTATACTTGGTCGCTTCCCAATAGCCAAACTTATTCCTACTCACACGAACATAAAAATGACATGGATAATTTTTCAACGAGGACACTCAATTACCCATGTGTTCGGTGTGCTCTTACTTACCACGAACTGCGATTATTTTTAATATGGAACCTTTTTATATCAAATTGTGCCTCGTTCTTGCCAGGAAAGCGTATCCCTTTAGCAATCTTTGTTCCGGATCCCAAACTGGAAAACTATGTGCATGATCGTAATCAATCAAGCCCTTGTTCTTGTCGAGCGGATGTACCAATATCAGCGTAAAAGGGATAACTCGCTCTCTGATATCTTGAAGTTACGGCACTTCGTAGTAAAATGCTCCGCGTCATCATGATCGGACCCATGATAGCGAGCTACGAATCGAAGTATCAAAAAAGCAGTTGTCTTACAGTGATGATAGTGTTTCTCGACAAGAGATTCAAGGCCTGATTGATTCCGATCATCATGGTTTTAGTTAGGATTCCGGAACAACGTATAAAGGATACGCTCCTGGCAGACGACACATTGATGAAAAGGTTCCATATTTAAACAATTCAAGGGTTCAGGGTAGACGGATGATGCAGTAGTTGAGTGTCTATTGGAAAAGTATCCATGTCATTTTTATGCTTCAGTATAGATCAGAAGTTGATTTCAATATTACAAGAAATGACCAAGTATAACTCAAAGCGTATGCTTATGAACAAGTCAAGATAGCCCCCATGGATGCCAAGATTATCGGACCAGGAAGTGATTCTGTAAGGCCGATTTAAATGTGAAGACTACTGACCTCTAATGAGTTCAACGAGGTAATCTTGGGAATGGACGAAGTGCAGGGAGGTTTTGGAGCTTTGGAAAGGATATCAGCCAGGGTCCTGCGCAGCCATTCAAAGTAAACTGAGGACAATTGTAGTGCATGCACTGTGGTGAGAGCCCTTCAGATGTAGCAGGCCTTGACATTTAACCTTGCAAGCTTTCTCTGCTCAGCCAATCATTTCTATGGATGGAACATTTATGCATCATCATAAAGGGTGACTATTTGTCATGGCTGCTTGACGCAGAGGCAGCATTACTTTCGCTATGCGTTATTGAAAAGGACTCAAGGGATGGCGTGGTTCTTATACCTCATTTCGGCATATTGTGCAAAGAGTCATGAAGTATGCTGATGTGTCGCACATCATTGGGGCATTCTAAAGGTGCATGAAGATGCATGATACAATGATGGTGGATATGCTTAAAAGGTATACAAAGCAATATTTTCTTGAAAAGTAAGGGGAAGGGTTGAATATGGAAGGCGGGTAGAGCAACTCAGTTACAAGTTGAGCAAAGTTGTCAAAAAAAAAATCCTAATGAAGTGAATCATAGTCATCACTTTATTCAACCACTTCATCAACAAAAAAAAAAATCCTAAATTGCAATGTCATAAAAAAAAAATTAAAAAAATTCAAAATTAAATACAAATTAGTCACATAAATGGGAATAACAATCGTTCAACCTTGGTATTTCTCATAACTCAGTGTTTCAACTCAAATCATAGAAATTCAAGTTAAAAAAATTCGGCTGTCCTTCTACTTTGACGTTATTAATTAGATTGTATCTGGAAAAATTCTTTTCATGATCATGTCTTTTCAAGGTCAAAGCATGTATAAATTCTGTATTCGTTCTGTCCATCTCGCAACCTATAATATCTGAAAATCCTTTAACCGGAATCCTCCCACATTAGTTTATCTTTTTCATCGTACCATGATTGAAACCCTTAACCGGAATCCTTCCACATAGTTTAAAAACTTTTTCATCGTACCATGATTGTATTCTCACGACTTGACTCTAACAAATACTGGCAAGCTAGTCAAAGTTCCAGTGAGACTGCCAATTTTTTTGTATAATAGAATCTTATCTCATTGCCAATACAGCCAGGATGGAAATTCACAATTTTTTAATTTTAGGTATTGAGGAAGTCAAAAAAATTCGTAGATTTAAGCACTTTAGTCATGCAAGTGCCAATAACATTTTTATGATTTCATCTACAAATCAAAACTAGAATTCAACTAAAATCATAGAAATTGGTTGTGAAAAAAATTCAAAAAATGTTCTTGTTCTTAGGAATTAAAAAACAAAATTCAACTTAATCTCCAACAACTAACAGTTAAGAAAAAGGTTGAATTTCTTCGAGAAATCCTTGGCTTGGCTCGAAGGCTCGAAGTGTATTCTGCTTCCTAGGCAAGCGGCGGCTATGGAGATGGAGGAGAAATTTCAAGTTTTTTGGTTTTGTTTGGTTGAATGCGTGAACTGAGAAGGGTAAAAGGTTTTAAATTAAACTCGCTACACAGTATACACAGTTTAACTTAAGTGTGGTCAAGTACTGGCTACACGGTATAGCGAATTTATCTTAATTGAATGCCCTAATAAATTATAGAACGGCCTAAATTAATTATCAGAATAAATCGCTACAATTATAGCGAGTTTTGACCAATCCATTTAACAAACTAGCTACACAATGTCACGAGTTTCAAAAAATGATTTTGTGGAAAATAGTTTAAACAGTTAGTCATTTAAGTAAATAAAAAAGT
>JAFEMH010008284.1:0-50838 GCA_022495995.1 Adenophora triphylla var. japonica | reverse complement strand
TAGTTACATTTAAAATTCTTCAAAAAAACTTATGTTTTACTGTAAAAGAATTTTAGTGACCGCACACTACTTTCGCACTGCCGCTGCACACCGCACGCTACGTGCACTTGCCGCCTTGCACATCGCACACTACAACCCTAACCCGGGCTGGGTCTGGCCATAGCTCGCTTCCTACGCCTTCTGACGTGCACCTGGATCATTCCAAACATCCCATCCCAGCTGTCAACCATGCACGCCAAGGGCCACATTCTCGTCTGTGACTTGGTTGGTTTTTACCACCTCAAATGGTTATATACATCGATACATATCCTACGCCGCCATTTTTCTGAGTCGAAGCTTCAACTCAAGATCCCTTGCACAAGCAAAGCGATGAAAGGTCATGCTAAAATCTTGACCCGATCTTGATTTCCGAAGCTACACCAGATGATGTTCCGTCCCGGATATACATCCATGCCCACATGACACAATGTCATCAAGCCTTTAATACGTCAGCCATGAGAATATGACCCAGCCGACGCCTAACGTCACAGGCATCCCTTGCGCAAAACAAGGTAAAGAGAGGTCATGGCCGAACTTCTCGACCAGATCTTGACTCAGGTGCCGGCTTCGGGCCTCACTATTCACATGGCTAACGCATTAAAACGAACATGACAGGCTTCGGTCCTTAGTGTTCAATTTTTTTCTTTGCCGGTGCCATGAAAGTCCGCTTGCCCTATAGACCTCGCCGCCCGGGGCCGTCCACCCCGGGATGTCGAAATACAGGTGTGCAAACAAGGGGCTTATAGCCGCACTGTATGGTCTCCCATCAATTCAGGATCTAGCATAGTTGCGAAAAAGAAGAGCAATTCTTTTCCAACCTACCTAGGATTCTCGAGAAAACACCGTTTTTAAGTAAATTAAAACAACAAAAATCATAAATAAATAACTAAAACTGCATGTCACATGAGCTTCCCCTTTATCCAAAAAAAGGCCTTCCCATTTCTAAACCTTTACCCGTCACCCTCCAAATGCAAACTCTGAGAGTAGTTTGAGAGTACTCCTGGAGCCGTCCTTTTCAAAGCATCGGGAAAGCTTACAAGGTCCGACACCCCTTCCTGCCTCATCTGATCAACATGTGAGCACCCCAACCCTAGACCTAACACGTGTCCCGAGCTAAGGAAGCTCGTACTAAGACAATCCATCTAGATTTTTAAAACATTTATTTGCCTTTAAAGGGAAACTACTTTTCAAACTTCCAAGTAAGAGAATTAATTAATAATATCTCTACTAAAAGGAGATCCAACTACAACTTTAACAATCCGAAATCCGATTAAATACACAAAACCCCGAATAACATTGTTTAATAAAAAGTGTTTTCCAAACAAATTACAAAAGAGGAATACTTAATAAATACTCCTAAACAACCCACTCCTATACTTAACTAGTCAAGCCCCAAAAGCAAAAGTCCACAATGAATCCCTACCTCACCGGTTCTGGTCACCCGCTCCCTAACTCTAAAGCAAAAGAAGGGAGAGGGGGTGAGAATAAATCTCAATGAGCTATTATGATATGCAAAGCAAGATGCCATACAAGATGCAACATGTAGTACGGCAACACTTAACCACATTATGAAAAGCGGTAAACACCTTACGTTACTCTCATTTTACCTTTTCCCGTCCGAACAATAAGTCGTATAACATGGGAAAGTAAAACTCCACTCTTTCGTGAATTGCGCTCCAAAGACATTCAATTCTTTATAGGACTCATACAATTCCCGTAGATCCATATAAGAAAAGATATCTATGACATAGAGTATCCAACTATAACATCGCCCCTCCTTACAACGATTGACAAGTAGCATGTGTCCGTAAAGGCTACTTATCACTTTCCGCACAGCTCGTTACGCACAAATTTCACCCCGTGGCCACAGAGCGGGAAGGTCACCTGGGTGATGATGTACCTTCAATCACTTATTGAACAAATCAATAATTGATTGGCATCCATCATACCCACCCGAACATACTACGCTCAAGCACATGATAGTTACTTGAGATAAATCCACAAAACGGGATAAACAATATAGCAACATGGTAAAATATACTCATGTTCAACCAACATCATAATGCAACATTTAAGTAATACACTATGCATAGCATCATCAAGAAATATGAATGATAACAATTAAATCCACCAATGGGATAGCAATAAACTCAACATGCCACATAATCCACAACTCGGGATATCACACCACCATATAACACATAATCCACACATTGGGATGTCACATAACAACTTGCCAAATAGTCCATACTTAGGATATTAAGGTAACCATATAATTACTAATTCCGCAACTTGGACACAATGCCACAAGGTGGTACATACCCATTACTAATTAGCTTAATTGTGAAACCTATAGCCTCTACACCAATTTGAACTACTCACCAAGGACATGGAGTAAGTAAGGCCACTATATCTCGTAAACCATTCCTACATAGTCATCGTGCAACCCCGAATAACCTTAATAACGTTCAAGATCTATTTCCCAAGTTGGAACCATTCTCCGAACCCTTATTTAACTATTCCCACAATTCCACTTTTGACAAATAAAGACGCCATGACCTAGCCAAGGTATTCCATTTTAATTTAGGTTAAAGAAGATTGATTTGCATCCTGTTAGGTTAGGTTCTACTAATTTATATTGGTTAGGAATCATTCCCGAGGTTTTTAGTAAAATTCAGCAAAAGAGAAGAATCGGGAAAGGATCGGGTGACATGGGCGACCGCCATGTCACTGGGCGACCGCCCATAGAAGCTACAAAGGAAGCCAAGGTTTCGCCGCCTGGCGGCCAAGCCACCCCTTACGGGCGACCGCCCATGGCACTAAATCATCATTTTCTGAATTTTCAATCCATTTTACATAGTTTATTCCTTCTCTAATTTTTCCTTGATCACATGAACACTAAAAGGATTGTTTAACCTCACACACTTCAACTTAATCATCCAAATCCAAGATCCTCTAGGTTTAGGTTATTTACCAATTAATTCCCACCCATTTCATTCAATTCAAGTTAAGATCTCCTAACCTATCTTCACCCATTTAACTCAATCTAAATCAATTCCTAAGAACAAGAGTATCCTTCTTTATCATTTACCAATCTTCCAACCTTAACTAGGTTTCCAAGGCATTTACAAGATTATCATCACAACAAGAACACACAAATAAAGTTCATGAACATTCATAAGAAGGGAATCATAATAACTCACTTTAGGTTTTAATGTGGAAGATTGATCTTTCACTAGATGAGTTCCTCTAGGTAATCCAACTTCAATGGAGCTCTAATACTTGATTTTTGGTGAAGAATGTCTTGAACTCAAGCTTGGGAGAAGGCTTCAATGGAGTCTCTATTTTCTCTAGGTTGAAGAAGGGTAGTGAATGAGAATGAGGGAGAAGGGAAAGTTGATTGAAGGAGGAAGAAGTAGTGTGAGGAGGAGTAACAAAGGGGGCCGGTTGGAGGAGGTAAGGGGGAGAGGAGAGGGAAACACTGAGGATTTGGAGTGAAGAGGAATTGGCCCTCTTCAAAAGGCTTTCAACACAATTTAAATCCTTCCCTAAATATTTATTCTACTCATTTTAACCTCCTCTCACTATTTATCTATTTCTATTTTTTATTACTCCCCAATATTCTTTATTTAACAACCAATAAATTCTCAAGAGGTTCCAAGTTCACTTCTCACCCAATTTATCTTAAATTAAGAATTTAAAGACATAATTGATCACATAAAATAAATAAAATATTAAAAGCATTTAATATAATATTAAAAAATTGATGCCTAGGGGTTGGGGTCGTTACACTCACTCCCTTAAAGAAAATTCGTCCCGAATTTGATTGTCACTTACCCTACGGTTCAAAAGGTAAAGGTTATCTTTCACACATTCTAACTTAATACTTTTCCATTAGATTTCTCAATGGCATAATTCTATTATATACTTTCTTAACCCGAATACTCTAGAACTTCACTTCCCAATTAGTCTCTTCAATTCTATTACTCTTCCCAAGATTTCTAATTTTTTTTTTTTTTTTTTTTTTTTTTTTTTTTTTAACAATACGATATCACGACGCAACACCCCTGTGAATACCACACAATCAATACTAACCCGAATTTTCACGACCTCAAGAAGTACAATTAAATAAAGGTATTACAACTTAAGTTACCAAATACATTACGACATTACGTTTAAAACTTCCAACGCTCAACAAGCTACTCTAAGTCGGTCTATAAGTCAAATCATAAATCTTTTTCTAGAACTTCAATTGGATTAACAAACTTTAGCGCCAATTTACCTTAGACCTTGCTTCTCCAATTTCACCCCAACAATTAGAGATCGATATTTTCTTCCCTAACAACGCCTCATACGGTGTTATCTTAAGCTAGAATGTAAACTCACTAGGGTTACTTAAACTTCTCAAGTTGAAAGGAAAATCCACACAACACAACCTATTCCTCAAAAATTTGGTATTCTTTAAACCTCTTCCTTTCGACTAACTAAATCTTTCAACTCTTAGGATTCGGTAACTAACCCCAAAAAGAGAACTTCAAAAGATAAGATTCCATTTAAATTACACAACCAATTGTAACCGCTCTCGAAAAATGATAAGAAATTTTCGCTCCATCTAAGTTAACTTCCTCGAAACGTACGCTATCTCTTCCCCATTTTGCCTAACACCACACCTTGATCTCCCGGAAATACATACTTAAAACTTCACAAGATTCTCACGTCCACTAGGTAAGGTAAGAGTCAACCTATTTTCCATCACTAACAATATGATTCATCCTCATCACAACCTACACCATTTATACGCCCTTTAGATTCAACCAAAGTAATGACTTTACAATTCTTAAGGGTTCATTAAATTTCTTAGGTAGTACTTGCTAACTCAAAGATCACGGACTCAACCTCACAAGATCCTTGGCAACGCCCGAGTTTAAGACTATAGAACCCAAAATTTGGTAATCCTCTCGAGCTAACTCACACTAGCTAAACTTTGCATACAAGGATTCTTCACAAGGAATAATTAACCCAATTCTCAATTTATTTTTACAATCTTCCCGAAACTTTAATTAACAAAGATATCATCGATTCTAATTACCCTAAAGCCATCAAAATAAGAATTACAATTCTGCTTATCCTACTCAGAACCAACACAACAAAATATACCAACGAAAGCACATTTAACATTTACTCGCAACTAGCACATAAAATTTTGGAAAAGACTCCCTAAGCAAGTCTAGCATATACCAATTACTCTTCACATCTTAATTCAAACTTTCGCCCTAAATATCCACATATAACCGTAATTTCACATTTAAGGTTCACCTATAACAAATACCAATATAAGCGGTTTAAGCATGGAAAAGGAGACTCACTTATTATGATAGTCTACCATTAAACAACAACTACTTAACCCTCCGTGTCAAGTATATCTAAGAATCGTAAAATAATAACTATACCATTTCAACTGGCAATACATGCTCAGCCATAACCACATAACCATCGTGGTAAACCAAAGAAGGTTCGAGGTATTCTCTCATAAGAGCAGAATCCTCTAACAATAAAACAAATTCTCAACAATGTATGTCACATGTAAGCAAAATGTGATGCCAATTATAAATGATATGCAACAGATCTATAAAGTATGACCCTACTTCTGAGACAGGAAAATATACCTCTAGTGACCTCTAGGGGATCCATCTCTCTTGGACCCAAAACACACACTTGACCTTGGACCTTCTCTTTGGTTCCCCTTTGTTATCTCTCTTGATACCACCTCTTTGACCCTTTGGACCGGCACTCGAAGCTAACCTCGACGAAATGCGTGACAATTTTTCTTGTAGTGCCCCGCTCCTCCACAATTCAAACATTTCCTTGCTTACTCCAACACTGTCTTCGTGTGACCCATCTTCTTGCAATATTTACACATCATCCCATACCGTTTGGGTACCGGCACAGACGAAGAAGCTACCACAAGTTTCTCTCTCATCCTTCCCGAAGTTAAAGCCCTTGGTCGATCTCCAATCTCACCTTCCAATTTCCCACTATTTTCCTCAATATTTTTCTCGATCTTATAAGCTCTCTCTAAGGTCAGTTCGATAATTGGTGAAGCTATCCATCCCAAATTTCTTCCTAAACTCAGTCCTCAAACCTTTTATAAACCTATGAACTCCTTTCGCTTCATACGATACCAAATGAGGGCAACTTCTAGCTAATTCCTCAAACCTGATCACATACTGATTCACCGTCATAATCCCTTGTTCTAGTCCTAAGAATTCGATCTCCTTCTTGTCCCTTGTAACCATCGAAACGAAATAATCCTCGAAATGTTTGGTGAAATTATCCCAAGTCTGGGGCGTATGATCCCGCTCCCAACTTCCCTTCAATATTTGCCACCACTGATCAGCTAAACCTTCAAGTTTGAACACGGCATACCTAACTTTCTCCTTGTTGGGACTTTCTATAACCTCGAAAATCCTATTCATTTCTGCTAACCATTCTTCTGCCCTTAACGGGTTCGGACCTCCGTTAAAGCTCGGTGGGTTCATCTTCACAAATCTTTCCAATCCATCACTTTGACATCCTTCAAGTTGATTCGAAACTGATCCTCTCGTCTCCATACCTTGTACAAACTCCCTGAATAATTTCATCATCTCTTCATTCTGAATTCCACCTATACCCATATCTACTTCCTTTCCTAGCACCTTTCGCTGATCATCCTTGCTTCCGGTCATTAGAACGAACTCCTGCATAAAACACTCGACGTCAATTTCCACACATTCCCCCTTAGTTTAGACATCTACCCTTGACCTCTAAACTAAGCTCTGATACCAACTGTGAGCACCCCAACCCGGGACCTAACACGTGTCCCGAGCTAAGGGAGCTCAGACTAAGACAATCCATCTAGATTTTTAAAACATTTATTTGCCTTTAAAGGGAAACTACTTTTCAAACTTCCAAGTAAGAATTAATTAATAATATCTCTACTAAAAGGAGATCCAACTACAACTTTAACAATCCGAAATCTGATTAAATACACAAAACCCTGAATAACATTGTTTAATAAAAGTGTTTTCCAAACAAATTACAAAAGAGGAATACTTAATAAATACTCCTAAACAACCCACTCCTATACTTAACTTGTCAAGCCCCAAAAGCAAAAGTCCACAATGAAATCCCCGGCCTCACTGGTTCGGGTCACCTGTCTCGGAATCTAAAGCAGTAAAGGGAGAGGGGTGAGAATAAATCTCAATGAGCTATTATGATATGCAAGAAGATGCCATACAAGATGCAACATGTAGCATGGCAACACTTAACACATTATGAAAGCGGTAAACACCTTACGTTACCTCATTTTACCTTTTCCCGTCTCGAACAATAAGTCGTACAACATGGGAGTAAAACTCCACTCTTTGGTGAATTGCCTCCAGACATTCACCTCTTTATAGGACTCATACCCAGTAGATCCATATAAGAAAAGATATCTATGATATAGAGTATCCACCCATAACATCGTCCCTCCTTACAACGATTGCAACAGTCTCAGAAGGCTACTTATCACTCAGATGCAGTAGTTAGCACAGCCCGCCCCGTGGCCACAGAGCTGGGAAGGGTCACCGGTATGATGTACCTTCAATCACTTATTGAACAAATCAATAATTGATTGGCATCCATCATACCCACCCGAACATACTACGCTCAAGCACATGATAGTTACTTGAGATAAATCCACAAAACGGGATAAACAATATAGCAACATGGTAAAATATACTCATGTTCAACCAACATCATAATGCAACATTTAAGTAATACACTATGCATAGCATCATCAGTAAATATGAATGATAACAATTAAATCCACCAATGGGATAGCAATAAACTCAACATGCCACATAATCCACAACTGGGATATCACACCACCATATAACACATAATCCACACATTGGGATGTCACATAACAACTTGCCAAATAGTCCATACTTAGGATATTAAGGTAACCATATAATTAATAATTCCGCAACTTGGACACAATGCCACAAGGTGGTACATACCCATTACTAATTAGCTTAATTGTGAAACCTATAGCTTCTACACCAATTTGAACTACTCACCAAGGACATGGAGTAAGTAAGGCCACTATATATCGTAAACCATTCCTACATAGTCATCGTGCAACCCCGAATAACCTTAATAACGTTCAAGATCTATTTCCCCAAGTTGGAACCATTCTCCGAACCCTTATTTAACTATTCCCACAATTCCACTTTGACAAATAAAGACGTCATGACCTAGCCAAGGTATTCCATTTTAATTTAGGTTAAAGAAGATTGATTTGCATCCGGGTTAGGTTAGGTTCTACTAATTTATATTGGTTAGGAATCATTCCCCGAGGTTTTTAGTAAAATTCAGCAAAAGAGAAGAACTGGGAAAGGACTGGTGACATGGGCGACCGCCCATGTCACTTGGGCGACCGCCCATAGAAGCTACAAAGGAAGCCAAGGTTTCTGCCGCCTTGGGCGGCCGCTCAGCCCCCATGGGCGACCGCCCATGGCACTAAATCATCATTTTCGAATTTTCAATCCATTTTACATAGTTTATTCCTTCTCTAATTTTTCCTTGATCACATGAACACTAAAAGGATTGTTTAACCTCACACACTTCAACTTAATCATCCAAATCCAAGATCCTCTAGGTTTAGGTTATTTACCAATTAATTCCCACCCATTTCATTCAATTCAAGTTAAGATCTCCTAACCTATCTTCACCCATTTAACTCAATCTAAATCAATTCCTAAGAACAAGAGTATCCTTCTTTATCATTTACCAATCTTCCAACCTTAACTAGGTTTCCAAGGCATTTACAAGATTATCATCACAACAAGAACACACAAATAAAGTTCATGAACATTCATAAGAAGGGAATCATAATAACTCACTTTAGGTTTTAATGTGGAAGATTGATCTTTCTCACTAGATGAGTTCCTCTAGGTAATCCAACTTCAATGGAGCTCTAATACTTGATTTTTTTGGTGAAGAATGTCTTGAACTCAAGCTTGGGAGAAGGCTTCAATGGAGTCTCTCTATTTTCTCTAGGTTGAAGAAGGGTAGTGAATGAGAATGAGGGAGAAGGGAAAGTTGATTGAAGGAGGAAGAAGTAGTGTGAGGAGGAGTAACAAAGGGGGGGGCCGGTTGGAGGAGGTAAGGGGGAGAGGAGAGGGAAACACTTGGAGGATTTGGAGTGAAGAGGGAATTGGCCCCCCTCTTCAAAAGGCTTTCAACACAATTTAAATCCTTCCCCCTAAATATTTATTCTACTCATTTTAACCTCCTCTCACTATTTATCTATTTCTATTTTTATTACTCCCCAATATTCTTTATTTAACAACCAATAAATTCTCAAGAGGTTCCAAGTTCACTTCTCACCCAATTTATCTTAAATTAAGAATTTAAAGACATAATTGATCACATAAAATAAATAAAATATTAAAAGCATTTAATATAATATTAAAAATTGATGCCTAGGGTTGGGGTCGTTACAGAACAGTCCGCTACTCCCCCATGGCGGGATCAACAGGTAACAGTGAGGGAAACGGATCCCCGTCACTGAGAAACCTCCAGACAATGGAGGAGGTGTTTCAAGCCTTCGAAACTCTCAAGAAGCGCCTAGAAGAACAGCAAGCCTGGATCGTAGATACCATGCGCCGTCGCGGAATCGTCACTGTTCCCCAAACTGATGGGACCTTTGTTCTCATAAAAGACGAAGAAATACTTGTTCCCAGGGTCCTCAAGCTATCGGGAGTCCCGCCTCATGGCTACGAAAACCCGGCTCAACGAAAAGCTGCTCTCGCTCAGCTCGCTTTCAGGTATGGTCAGCATGGCTCCGATATGCCTGCCTCAACACATTCAATTTCCCGGCCCTGCGCCCCAAGCTCAGTATCAACAGCACACATACGTGCATGCTCCGCCAGATCCCAATGCATCTCGGTATCCCCCAGGATTCAATCCACTGCCTCTATACGAGCCTCACAACCATAACAAAAAATCCCAATGTTTACCCGGGACAGGCATCCCAAGCGGATATCCCGACATCTCAAACCTACCACCCGGCCGAGTGCATCACTTGGGGCTAATGAAACCTTTCCCCAATTCCCAAACACAACCCTTAGCGGCCCAGGCAATCACGCCCTCAATTTCAACAACCCGAGTGCGGGATGGTATACGCTCAACTACCTCCCCAGAGACTCCCGAATGGCGATTCCATCGTGACCCGATCCACCTCCATCTTCGGTTTCCATCCCAGAAAATGGCGGCATGCCTCGGCCCTGCCCGACCCTCACATGGCTTGGTTGATCGAACGAGATGAAGGACATGCAAGGCAAACTAGCCTTGACTCTCGGAAGGACTCCCTGCGTGCCCCATTTGATCAGACAAGGTGGTCCCACTTCCTCCGAAATTCAGAATGCCGAAAATGGAAAAGTTCGACGGGACAAAATGCCCAAAAACCCACATCGACACCTATGTCTTGGGTATGAGAGCCAAAGGGGCAACCCCTAAACAAATGGCGGATCACTTCCAGCATTCCCTCAAATCTACAGCGTTAAGGTGGTTCCTCAACGTAAAGGCAGAAAACTTCTCCACGTGGGACCAAATCAGCGAAATCTTCCTAGAGAAGTACCGCGCCAACCTTTAATGGGAAACAAACCGCCATGATCTGCAAGCCACTGAACAAAAGGATGACGAACCAGTAGGCGAGTTCTACAAAAGATGGAACTGGAAGCTAAGCGAGATAATGGATTCGCTTTCCAAAGAAGAGCAAATGGACATCTTCCATTCCTGCCTCAAACCATCTCTGAGGACCTTGATCAGCCATCACTTCTATCCGGACCTCCGTGCCATGGTCAACGCCGGAACCAAGTTTGAAAAGACCCTGAGCCTCCAGAAGACAACAGCAACTCCCGCATCTTCCTTCCGCTACCGGGCAAACCCACCAAATCTGGCACTTAGCCCAAACAATGGAAAAGAAGCCGCCGGAGCAGTTCACTGATCCAAACAAGGTGGTCCAGCTTCCTCCGAAATTCAGAATGCCGGAAATGGAAAAGTTCGACGGGACAAAATGCCCAAAAACCCACATCGACACCTATGTCTTGGGTATGAGAGCCAAAGGGGCAACCCCTAAACAAATGGCGGATCACTTTCAGCATTCCCTCAAATCCATAGCGTTAAGGTGGTTCCTCAACGTAAAGGCAGAAAACTGCTCCACGTGGGACCAAATCAGCGAAATCTTCCTAGAGAAGTATCGCGCCAACCTTTAATGGGAAACAAACCGCCATGATCTGCAAGCCACTGAACAAAAGGATGACGAACCAGTAGGCGAGTTCTACAAAAGATGGAACTGGAAGCTAAGCGAGATAATGGATTCGCTTTCCAAAGAAGAGAAAATGGACATCTTCCATTCCTGCCTCAAACCATCTCTGAGGACCTTGATCAGCCATCACTTCTATCCGGACCTCTATGCCATGGTCAACGCCGGAACCAAGTTTGAAAAGACCCTGAGCCTCCAGAAGACAACAGCAACTCCCGCATCTTCCTTCCGCTATCAGGCAAACCCACCAAATCTGGCACTTAGCCCAAACAATGGAAAAGAAGCCTCCAGAGCAGTTCACTACATTCAGAACGGAGTCCAAGGAAGCCTCGATCAAGTGCCCCCGAGAAATAACAATCCTCCCCGGCCGCAGCGTTTTCAGCACTTCGACAACCTCGGAATGCCTCTAAGCCAAGTGTTTGAGGCATTGATGAAGCAGAACATGCTCAAGCCCCTTGAGAATTATCAGCCAAGGAATCCTAACCCAAACATGGATATGTGTAAGTACCCAAATTTGGATCGTCAAAATTCGTTAAAAGTTAACCGGAATCCGTTAACTGGCCCGCTTCAGGTTAACCGAAACCCATTAAACTCCCCGTTCTCAAGCCAACAAGACGTACCGGGACTGCCCCGTGCATCCCAACGTCAAAGCGTACTCAACACACGTTATCACACGTAAAAGTACAGCTTTTCCTGAAAAACGCACTTTTCGGGGGCATTTCGGACATTTTCCGGACAGTTATTTAAAAAATGGACAAAATCGGGAATAACGGGATGAAAACCCTAGCCTAGGTGAGTCACAGGGGCACGTGGCATGCATGCCACATCCCTCTAGTCAACCTCAATCAGATTTCAGAGTGAAAAGACTAAAATACCCCTGATTTTGAGTCACAGTCCGTCCGAACTGTTTTACAGGCAAAACAGAATTGTCAACAGGTCCTCCCATTTTCCAAAATACAATAAACCCCCCCCCAAATTGAGGATAAGTCCGTCCGGACTGGTTTACAAAATCACCCTATAAATACAGAGGGCTGTCAAAACATTTGAAAAGGAAAAATATTATCCATTTTCATAAAGCCCACGGCATAAGCAATTTCTACCCCCTCCCGAGCCTCGTTTTGTCTCGATTTGCGTGAAAACCTCGTCTTTCAACCAAACACGAACCAAACAACCTCGAAACACCCTTCCAAACACTAAATCGTATCCCGTATACGCCTCCCGAGCCAAAAGAGTCAACCCCTAGCCATAGGTAACACTCTCTCTCTCCCTAAACACTCGTTCCGTCTCGGTTTACGCGCCAGTCGCTACAACCATTTCGGTCGAAAGTCATTAAAATGTAGACGTCACCGTCTAACGGGGACCGATACGTTTTAGTCCAAGATTCTCTTCTCTCCCGTAAGAGAAGTAATCTCGGGTTAAAACGGCGTTCCAGCCCCGTTCTTTACTTTTATGTCATTTACGATCCGGATCGTTTGATCCGTTGATTCCCAATTTCATAGTCCGAACCGTTTGGTTCGTGATAGTCATTTATCAATTCCGGATCGTTTGATCCATTGATTGTCATTTAAATTACGCAACTTTACAAGTCCGAGCCGTTTGATTCGTTGATCGCACCTTTAAAATCCGGATTGTTTGATTCCGTTGATACCGCATTTTAAATACTGTCATTTACAAGTTCGAACCGTTTGGCTCGTGATAGTATTTACTTATCAAAGTCCGAGTCGCAAAACGATTCGTTGATCGCATATCATTTAATGCTTTTTTCCCGTAAAATCGCTAACAATGTAATGCCCGGTTCAAAACCGGAGTTCGTCATTCGAACTCTCTTTCAAAATGCTCAAAGTGACGTTTGGCATCCAAACGATCATCTTTAATTTCAAAACCCGACGTTTGACATTCAAACGCTCTTTTCTTAAAAGTCAACATTTAACACTTAAGTTAAAGATTCAAACTCGTCATTCGCACCTCTTTTCCTAAGAAACTCCAAAACCGACGTTTGTCATTCAAACGCTCGCTTTTTTCCAAAAATCATAAAATCAACGTTTGACATTCAAACCAAGATTAAGCTTGTCATTCAAGCCCCCATTTTCAAAATGCAAACACACACACACACACACAATTTCGAGAAAGGTAGAAAGACTCGTCATACGAGGCGTTTCAGGTGATCTCAAAATACTCTTTCCGAAACGTAACGTGACCTCCGAACCTAACAATCTCCGGTACTAAAAAAGCCTTTTCTAAAGTTTTGGCTACCAATCAAAACGTCCCATTTTCAAGCCTTTTCCAAGTTTTTGCTACCAATAAAAATGACACCCTTTTTCTAGCCATTTTTCAATGTTTGGGCTCAAAATACAAAACCGCGTGGCGACTCCTCTCCTTCCCGAAAGCGAGGTCCCAAACATCCGCGAAAGACAACCGCATCGCCGCGCAGCCCCGCGCGCGATCCCGGGTAATTTCAGTTGGCGACTCCGCTGGGGACAAGGATACTTTTTCAAAACTGCCGTTGTTTTCAAAAAGCATTCCGTGGGTCAAACTTTCGTTTACCCTTCCTCGTTTTTGTGTGTGTTGTTCTAAACCTCGAACGGTTTTCAAAAAAAAATGTGTTGCATTTTTCATCTAAAATCATATCATGTTCTTGCATTCCCGTTCATACTTGATTTTCATGTTACATTTTGAACTGCGCATAAATTCTTTAAAACACATTCTAAAAATCTTTGTTTTACTTAGAAAAAGAATTTAGTGACCGCACACTACTTGCACTGCTGCCTCGGTACACCGCACGTTACGCGCATCTGCTGCCTCGGTATACTGCACACTACGACCCGTAACCCGGGATGACCGTTCAGTTGCAGCTCGGTTGGTCTGCCAGACACCTTTCGAGCGCGCACGGGGTCGTCCCAAACAGCCCATCCTAGCCCGTGTAAGTCATGCACTCTTTGTGTCACACTTCGTCCAAGACCCCGGTTGGTTTTTGGCTTAGTACGTGTCATAAAGCCTAAGTGTATGTTTTTACGCCGGGATCCCTCACAAGTCAAGCTTGAAAGATTGAGACCGAAGGTCGTTCCCGACCCGAAGTCTTGAGCTTTTCAGCCTTGACTTTGACGCGGAGCTCTGCCGAAAAACATACCCGAAGGTTCAATGTGACACCGTGTCACCAAACCCTCAGCGTATGCACCGTACCAGCCACAACTTGGCCAACGCCAAAAGCTAAGGCCCCTCGCGCAAGCGAGTCAGGAGAGGTCATGCCGAAATTTTGGCACGATCCCTGGCTTAACTTAAGGACGTTGACTTCGACCGTGGCCCGCGTGTCACATACGTTGGAAGTTTGCGTGGCCAGCTAGCCTTAAGTTCACTTTTTCCTTTGTCGGTGGAACTCGCTTGCCTTATAGGACCCTCGCTCGAGATTGTACGTCCCGGGAAGACGATTTACAGGTGAAAAATGAGGGGCTTATAAACGTAGTGACGCGATCCACTGATTAGAGCCTTAGGTTAGTTGCGAAAAAGAAGACGCGATCTTTTCCAACCGATTAGGACTCTGAGAAAATACGCTTTAAGTAAACATTAATCGGTAACTGCACATTGAACTAGCCTGAAACCCTGAGCCAAATACCCTTTATGAAGCCTAAACCCTGCCTTTCGTTACATGCAGCGAGCAGAAAGTGGTTCAGAATTCCGGGTCAGTGCCTCACCAGAGTCACAGTTACGGCAGCGTCAGACAGTTCTTCGATTCCCTCAGTTCCTTCAGCCAGACTCTCCGACATGTCAAGCTCACCGAGAAATCGTGACGGGAATGGAACCCCGCCACCGGTAACAGATATGACATTGGAAGAAGCCATTCGGGCTTGTGAGGTTCACAAGAGGCAGAAAGAAGATCAGCAGAATTTCGTAGTACAGCTTCTGAGTGAGCGAGGCATACCAGCTATCCCCCAGCCAGATGGTACTTTCGTCCTAATCGAGGACGACGATTTCTCGAAATCAGCTCCTCAAACCTTCAACCAGGTTCCTCCCCCGCCAACTTACGGGATGCCTTCGAACCAAGGAAACATCCGACCTAGGCTTCATGTTGCCACCTCTCAAGGCAGCCCCATTATATACGGCCAGGCCAGTACTACTCCCATCACTCAATACAACCAGCGCACCGCTGGACCATCTCAAACGGATGTCAACATCCTCCAATACCCTCCCGAGTTCAACCCATTGCCTATACACGAATTCCAAAACACCGGGGACAAACCCCGATACAGTCCAGAAAAGGCCCCCATATATCCACATATATCAAGCCTCCCACCTCCAATTACTGCCACTCATAGGGCAGCACCCGGCATCGAGCCTCAAAGTCCACCACTGGACCATCCCTAGCCTGGATGGTCGAACAGATGAAAGACCTGAAAGCCAGCATAAGCAGTTCAAAGCAAGAAACGCTCAAATCCACAGATGCGGGAATGGTCACGCCTCTCCCTGCCAAGTTCAGAATGCCAGAGATGGACCGATTCGACAGAACCGAATGTCCAGAGACGCATGTTGACACCTACGTTCTCGGCATGAGAGCGAAAGGAGCAACCCTTCAGCAAATGTCCGATCACTTCCAGCATACGCTCAAGAGTTCAGCGTTACGATGGTTCCTAAGGGTCAAGCCTGCAGATCGCCATACCTGGGATCAGATCAACAATATCTTCCTAGAGCGGTATAGATCCAACCTAGAGTGGGAAACAAGTCGTGAGGACTTAATCACCACCGAACAGAAAGCAGATGAAAGCGTCGGAGAATTCTACAAGAGGTGGAGTTGGAAACTCTCCGAGATTATGGAGCCACTCTCCAAGGATGAACAGATGTGGATCTTCAAGTCTTGCTTAAGGCCGTCCATCAAAACCCTCATCAGCCATCACTTCTTCCCAGATCTTCGAGCCATGGTCGATGCCGGCTCACAGTTCGAGAAAGATCTCAAGGAAAAGCGCGCGGCATGGCCTTACGGTCTGGTCGGCAGCTACATTCAATCCTGCACCGGCCCCCGACAAAGGGAAAGATACGTCTGTCAACTACATCCATCAGGGACAGCAGTCGGGCAACAGAAACCCAGTCCCGCAAAGCAACAACTCCATCCCGAAGCAGCCTGCCGTGCACTTCGACAAGTTGGACATGTCGCTGAGTCAAATGCTGAAAGGGTTAATCAAAGAAGGCCTCCTCAAGCCGGTTGAAAATTACAAACCCAAGAATCCCGTAGTCAACGCTGATAAAAGCAAATACTGCGCCTTCCACCAGTATCATGGACACACCACCGACAACTGTGTGGGGCTACGGTACGAAATCCAGAATTTGATAGAGGAAGGAAAATTGGAGCGTCCCCGTGGACCTAATACAGTCGGAAACCCTTTTTCGAACAACAACAGTGTGAACTCCATCGAGTGGGTGCCAAAGAAGATTGCCGCAGAGCCAGTTCCTCCGCCTCTTCCAGCCAGGTCTTCATCAGACGTTCACATCAGTTACGATGTTTGTGACTGCTCCGAATGCCTTGAGTACGAGTTCCAAGACATGATCAGGGGTAATTCTCCTAGAAAGCAGAAGAAGAAGTCTTCTCAACAGAAACTGAGGGAAAGATATGAAGCTGGGGACACCAGCGTGGGTACACTCGGAGAGCCATCCGGGAAGTTCGATTACTACGTACTCTACTCCAGCCAGTCCTCCCTTCCTCCAGGCCACACAGCTTTAGAGCAGACAGGGGTGGAAAAGCCGAAAAATCCTGCTGACGCCAAAGTTCAGGCCTCAGGACACCAGAATACCTCAAATCTTGGCGACCTTACCGTCAGCCAGAAGCCTAATCCCCCGAGGGATCAGCCAAGGCTCAATTTGTCCAACTTCAGAGCACGGGCCAACAAAGGAAAGTCAAAGTCACCTTGGCACTCGCATTCGATCAACGTGCTGACCAAGGGCGGCCACCGCCACAAGCTACCTCGACACAATCCCAAGGCACCACCAAAAGCTTTACCTTTCAAGAGGAAGACAGGAAACGGATGGCTTGATGACTCTCCTTCTCCGAAAAGAGACCAGATCCACGATTCCCGGTTGTATGGCAGTATGCTCACCTTCTGTGACGAAGACCTGCCAAAAGGGGCCTCAACACCATCTCTCTCCCCGGGGTATTGGTAGACAATGGATCAGCATTCAACGTCCTCCCTCTCAGCATGATACGAGCCCTACGTATCGACGAAGGGCACATGATCCCATCTGCCCAAACTTTCAAGGCCTACGACAGCACATCTCATCCCATTCTGGGGACGGTGACTCTGGAGCTCTGGTTCGAAACCCAAATGGTGCCAGCAAAATTCCACGTGATGGCCATCCCGTCCGAATTCACAGCTCTGTTGGGACGCCCATGGCTAAACCACATGAAAGTCATAGCTTCCACTCTCCATCAGTGCGTCAAGTTCATTAACTGGCAAGGAGACCTTGAAGTCATCAGAGGGGATAGTTTCCTCATAGGGAACGAAGACGAGACAACAGCCAAGCGTGCCCGCAGCCCGGCACTGGGGTTACCTCCTTCAAGCTGACCACGGGACTATCGGGGCAAATCTCATCAGAATCCCTCAGAGTCCGGAGGTGCTAACTATGTCAATGTCCTCGAACAGGCAGATCCTGAAGCAGTCAGATTCATCAAGTACAACTGCCATTTCCGAAACTTGGACGCAGACTGGAAAGAAACCCTGAGCATCGCAATGATGCGGGCACACAAACCCCCTGTCTCCGATCAGAATCCGGAAAGCTGCCGAAGCCCCCGGGAATGTATCTACAGTCAACGAATTGAGAGAGGACATATGGCCCTATGCTTCGAGGAATCCTCCTCTGACTATGGCTCAGCTCAAAGCAACCTGTTCGGAAGGGACCAAACCTGATGTCAGCGTCCTGACCCGATCGGGTCAAATCCATGTATTACCACCCAAGGCCACCAAAAAGCCAACGGAGCCAGAACCGCAACCCGGCCTGCCCGAAGACACAAGTTCCGTGAAGGAGGACCCGATCCTCACTCAGCTCAAGCAGACCCAGGCGAACATTTCCCTTTGGTCCCTGCTCACATCTTCATACCCTCACAAGCTCAAGCTAGAGGAAAGTTTGGCCCGCACCATGGTCCCCGTGGACGCAACCCCAGACGAAGTAATTCAGATGATCGGCAACATCCACTACGGCAACATCAAAACCTTCACAGATTTGGACCTGCCAAAATTTGGGGCTGATCACAATGAGCCGCTCTACATCACCGTTCAGTTGGACGAGCATCGCCTTCCCCGTGTGTTGGTAGACGGAGGTTCCGGAATGAATGTCTTGCCCGCCAAGATGATGGACCTGCTTGACATCAAGCCCACAGATCTGAAGCCTTCAGTCCACACTGTCAAGGCCTATGACTCTACTTCCCGCACAGTTCTCGGGGTTGCTACTCTAAATATCTGGTTCGGCAAGCGGATGATCCCCACCGAATTCCAAGTATTGGACATTCCTATCACTTTCACAACCATCCTGGGGCGACCCTGGCTGCATCAAATGAATGGCGTGGCATCCACCCTTCACCAATGTATCAAGTTCATGCAAGGCAACGAGCTAACAACAGTCTACAGCGACAAGCCACCACCGAGGGACCAAAGACCAACGGCATTCCAGTGTTAGAGATCAAGCATGATGATGATATGGCATTGACTGTATTCACCTTGGAAACCTCCAAGATCCAAATATGCAGCGTGGACCTTCCACTGTTTCGGGACAAAATCCCTCCCGCCATGAAGATGATGAAACTCATGAACTTCATCCCAGGACTGGGGCTTGGGAAAAGGTTACAAGGCCAACACCAAGTCATCGAAGTCAAGGACCACACCACAGTCCAGGGGCTCGGTTATGTGCCAACACCAGCTGATATCAAAGAAAACAAAAGGCTCGCCCGCACCAAGGTAGCAGCCCGCAAAAGGGGAACCTCCAACGGCACACCCAACCTCCAACTTTACAGTTTCGACCTCGCTCATTACTTCATCAAGGGAACCGACAGCAGAACTGGGCGAACCGACAAGGGAACCGACAGCAGAACTGAGGGAACCGACAGCGAAACCGACAGCAGAACTGAGGGGACCGAAAGTGGAACTGATGAAGATGAGAAAGAAGCAGGGAAAGTCAGCACAGAGACTACAAAAAGGATAGAAAAGCTAGCACGGGACCTCAAGCGTTTCAGAGGACTCAAGGCTAATCCGATAAGGGGAGCGTTCCTCGACATCACAGCTCTACCTGGACCAATTGCCACCACAGTTTAGCATGAGTACACATTCAAAGGAATCCCAGACATAGAAGAGCAGCTCGGGACACTCTTCATGGGAAACAGACTGTTCGGGTCAGCCACCGTGGCCACATTCGAGACAGTAACTCCAAAGCAGAGGGAACCATAATTCATAGAAGACACTCTCAGTGGACCCGCTCTATAGAGTCTTTTCGAAGAAGTCATGGAGATACCAAACCTGATTGACCTGGGCTCCGAAAATAGCATGATCGCCATGATTTGGACAGCAGAAGCCAAGCCTCTCGACCCCTGAACCCTCACCAAGCATCCAGCAATGCCACTGAAAAACTGGGTAACGTTCACCGGACCAAGGGCAATCCAGACAGAAATGGAAGACAAGCTGGGCCTGCACCCACATCTCCCTAAACCTGGTCTCAAACCCTCTGAGTCAATCCTTGACAAAGTCCAGTCCTCTGAGTCGTCCAACGGCCTCACGCCGGAAGACTATGATAATGTAGCCAACAATGTATTTTTGTCGCATTTAATGAAAAGTCTGTCCTTTCGGATTATCCCCTCATTGCCACTTTAACAACTGATAAGTTAACAAACAACTTAAAAGATGTTAATAATGATTCACTTGATAAAGAAGCAGACACACTAAACGAACAATACATTAAAGAAGTTCTCAAGCGTGTAGTAGACCAAGAGGACAATCGGGCCCAAGCTGCCGAAGAGGTTATGACTAAAGTGAACCTGAGGTCAGTGCAAGAGCCTAAAGAGACACAAGTGGGCAGTTTCTTCGCCGGTGCAGAAAAGGAAGCCCTGATAAATTTCCTCAAAGAGTATGTTGACGTGTTTGCCTGGACATATCAGGACATGCCAGGACTCGATCCCTCAATCTTGGAGCACAGAATTCCCCTGGAACCAGAATCCAAGCCTATCAAGCAGAAATTGCGCAAGATCAAGCCAGAGTGGTCCTTGCAAGTGAAAGAAGAAATTGAGAAAATGCTCTGCGCTGGCTTCATCAGAGTAATTGAGTACCTGACCTGGCTCTCCAACATCGTGACGGTCACCAAGGCCAATGGAAAGGTCTGATGCTGTGTGGATTTCCGAGATCTCAACAAGGCCAGCCCTAAAGATGATTTTCCACTGCCCAACATCGACATGCTAGTCGACACCACGGCAAATTTCGAGGTAAAGTCCTTTGTGGATGGGTTTGCCGGATACAATCAGATCAAAATGTCCGAGGAAGATCAAGCCAAGACTGCTTTCACCACTCCGTGGGGGATATATTACTACACGGTCATGCCGTTCGGTTTAAAGAACGCTGGGGCTACTTACCAGTGGCCTGCAACATCTCTCTTCCATGACATGATTCATAAGGAAATCGAAGTGTATGTCGACGACATGATCATCCACTCCAGAGGATCAGAAATGCAGCACGTGATAGATTTGAGAAAGTTCTTCAACGGACTCAGAAAGCACTCCATGAGATTGAACCCTGCAAAGTGCACCTTTGGTGTTAAGCGAGGCAAAGTACTGGGGTACATGGTTACAGAAAGAGGTATCGAAGCCGATCCTAAGAAAATCAAGGCCATCATCGACATGAAGCCGCCTCAGACACTGACAGAAGTGAAAAGTTTTATGGGAAGACTTTAGTACATTAGCCGCTTCATGTGAGCCAATGTTCAAGTTAATGAAGAAAAATGCCGACATCAAATGGGACTCCGAGTGCCAGACAGCCTTCGAGAAAATCAAAACATACTTGGTGAATCCCCCAATCCTGTGCCCGCCACATGAAGATAAGCCACTCCTCCTGTACCTAACAGTGACAGACACGTCAATTGGAGCTATGTTGGCACAAGAACAGAAAGATTCCATAGTTGAGCATGCAATCTACTTCGTAAGCCGAAAGCTTCAGGGAAGTGAACTCAGCTACTCAGCATTAGAGAAAACTTGTACCGCCTTGGTATGGGTAGTCGGGAAACTGAAACACTACATGCAGTCACATTCAGTACTCCTGGTCTCTAAGATGGACCCCGTCAGTTATCTCTTCGACAAACCATCCCTATCAATGAGACTAGCCAAGTGGTCATTCCATCTGGCTGAGTTCGACATCAAGTACATGGTCAGAAAATCAACAAAGGGCAGAGTAATGGCAGATCAGCTGGCAGACTTCCCAAGCAGTGAACTCAAGCGTCCTGATCCGCAGTTTCCGGATGATGGGATCTTCTCACTCAACAGCGCAAACCGCTGGCAACTCTTCTTCGATGGGGTAGCCAACAAGAAGGGAAATGGTATTGGAATGCATTTGTTCGATCCCAAGGACGAGCACACTCCCATAGCCATCAAACTGAAATTTGAAGCAACCAACAATGCAGCAGAGTATGAAGCGTGCGCAGCCGGCCTAGAAGCTGCTCTTGAGCGCAACATCTCAGAACTGGAAGTATACGGAGACTCAGCATTGATCATCAATCAAGTGTCCAACAAATGGAAGACGATAGATTCTGGCCTCCAAAAGTACCACACGTACATGGAGGAGCTCATTGCTCAGTTCAAGGACATCTCTTTCCATTACTTGCAAGAGACAGGAACCGCTTTGCAGATGCCCTGGCTACCCTAGCATCTCTTGTCGAAATTCCCGAAGGGAAATCGGTAAAACCCCTCAGAATAGGCAGACGGGAAACACCCGCTTATTGCTGTGAGATCGAAGTTGAACATGAACTGATCGACGAACCCTGGTACAATCAAATCTACCAGTACCTCCAAAATGGAGAAGCTTCCTTCACAAATGAAGATGGAAAATACAAAGAGGGGATCAAAGCCAAAAACATGATGGCACTAAAACGCTTGGCATCCCATTTCGTCCTTCTGGGGGGTATGTTGTACAAGAAGCGCCACCAAGGACCACTCCTCCGGTGTGTAAATAAAGAAAAAGCCAGTGAGCTGATGAACGAAGTTCACAACGGAACCTGCAGTCCGCACATGAACGCCAGAGCATTGACATAGATCATCCTCCGTATGGGTTACTATTGGGTATCAATGGAAACAGATTGCATCCAGTTCATTAGAAGCTGCGACAAATGTCAACGGTTCTCCAACCTCAATCACATCCCTCCTCACGAACTCTATTGCATGACTACGCCATGGCCTTTCGCCACATGGGGAATCGACGTCATCAGCAAAATCACTCCACCAGGGAGCAATGGTTATGAGTTCATACTAGTCGCAGTCGACTACTTCACCAAATGGGTAGTAGCCAGATCATATAAGGTACTGAATTCTAAGAAGGTGGTCGAGTTCATCAAAGAGAACATCATGTGCAGATACGGGGTGCCCTCGGAAAGTGGGAGCCTACCTGGATAGGCCCGTTCATGGTACAAAGAATCTTCTCCGGAGGAGCCATGAAGTTAGCAGATTTGGACGGAAACCCATTCGTTAACCCCTTGAACGGAAGCAAGCTCCGCAGATACTTCGTTTGAGGAAGAGCAAGAGTCAACTCTCCTTCCCCATACACCACCCCTCAGTAAAATTAAAGTGCTAAAAGAGTAATACCCAACTGGATACATTCCCAATAATGATCCAGGTAAAAAACAGGGTCGCACTTCTTTTGTCTTTGTTTTTTTCAAATATCACCTAAAGTGTCGAACTACGGTTTGATCCCCTTAGTCCAATTGTAAAAGGGGAACGTAGGCAGCCATCATTGGTTCGGTCTCAAAAAATAAAAAAAAATAAATAAGCACCAATCGCTTGTGTTTCGAAAAACTCTTTAAATTAACCTACATATCACATAACGGTTAAAACAATCTTTGATGAGTTCAAGCACGGTCAACTCTTGACTCGCTACACGCTAACAAAACTACAATAAACATTAATCAATTAATGTGTCTGCAATGACAGTGGGTGGATATTCCGGACAGTAAGGTCAACCTAGTCCCCCGTACTTGGTCCTTCATCCTTCTTCTCCTTCCCTTTTCCACGGCGAGTATTCTTCACCTCCACAGAAAATATTCCCGTAGTCCTTCTACCTGGCTCTGGGACCCTTCCCGACGCCTCCGTCAAACCGGGAACTGCCAAAGCAGCCCTTTCCCTACCTCTATCACGAGCTGCCTCTCTCCGAGTCATCATATCCATGCTTTGATCGGCCGCCCGACTAGCATTGGCCTCATAATCAGCCATGTCATCCCCAGTACAATCTTGAGGGTTAGCCGCCGCTTCGGCCCTCCTCAAAATTGAGCCGTCAGGGTAATCAGGGCCCAACAGCTCACTCCTTCTCCACAAAATGACCATCTGTGTCTCCCCCATACACTCCTCGTACCAGTTCAAGTACTGCATAGACAGAATAATGCCCCCTCTCCGATGAAAGAGAACCCTGGCAGGAAAGGACGTATGTTGCCACAGCCGCGTGAGAAGCAATAGCGTCGAAGGATCTTCCATCGGAAGAGATCCCACCTCGAAGGTAGCAGCATTACCCAAACCCGTCAATGGCACCTGCTCCAGCCCGAACTGTCGCAGCACCAATGAGGGAATATAGAAAGGCGTCTGGGGCACCCTTTGGTACTCTGACAACAAGAAGACACTCCTGAGCGGTCCGACAAGTTTGTAGCTTCCAATGAGGAACCCATCATCGCAAATGATGCGTGCGGAGTCTGGCCATCCAGAGCTCCAGTTCAGCCTGATCGCCCCCTATCACCAAAGGACGTCGAGAAAAGGACCAGGGGTCACATGACACTGGCACCTCGGGCACCATCTGCAATCGCTCCCTCAACCACAGAGTAAGCATAGCGGGACTCCCTCCCTACATATATCGGCTGCCAGTCGCCATCCGACCTATGCCAAGGAACGTCTCGCCCAGGATCAAAGGCACGATGTCTCCTCCATTTCGGCACTGCCTCACCAGGTCCAGTACACTGTGATGGCACACACCCAGGGACGTGAACATGAATAAAGTGGCAATTGCGCACAGAGCAAAAGCGTCCCACATGAAAACGCTCCCCTCAACACCGACAAATTTATCGGGCATCCCCGAAATGTCAACATAATCCTTGTTCGGTATTAGCATCCTGTATGCTTCTTCGACTGAAACGCCAAGCAAGGACACTAACTTCTCAACGGTGGCCAGGCCGCCCGTCAAAGGAAGAACAAGTTGCTCCACCTCAGGTCCTCCTAGTATGGCCCGAAAATCTTCAAACGTGGGCGTAATCTCGTTGTACGAAAAGCTGTACACGTGCCTCCTTACGTCCTAGAAGCGATCCGCAGCTCTCAAGAGATCCCAATTCGGCATGAGCTCCTTCAAAGCCCAAACCGCTTTCATCCCATAACAGCCCTCGAAAAAATCCTTGCTTTGCCTCGTGTGGTGCCGTACCCACGACTGAAAATTATCCAAATATCGATCTTGCATCTGAGACGATAACCTGGGAAATGGAGCCATGAAAAGAATAAAGGAAACCTTCAATAATTCAAAGGGAAAATCAGTCTTTTGATCAAAAGCAAACGTTATGTTTTCAAAATTGCAAAAACTGGACTGCAATTTAAAACAAACTGGAATTGAAGCCCAGTCCGGCCGGACTGTTTTTCAAGTTGACTTGGTCAACTCTGCAGCCAGCTGCCTCAAACTCAGGAACATTTCCAAACCACATCCTGTTCAAGCCTTGTCTAAACTACGTGCATCCATAGTTTAAATTATTCACTGCCGACACCACATCCGTCCCGGGCTCGTGCAACAGTGCAATTAATTAAATAACAGTGCATGTAGATATAAATTTTGACCAGTTCGAATTTTTATGCATGTCTCATTATTATTTATTTTTGATCAACCTACTTACTTATTTGCCAAAAATAAAGGAAGGTAATCACTAAATAAATATTCAAAATACAAGGTTTCGCCTCAAAGGCCCTTTCAAGTACAAGTCAAATCGTTTGGACAATACACATTTGTCTAAAAATAAAACAAAAAAAGGGGGGGACTACTCAGAGTCATGCTCGTCATCCGAGCACTCGAAATACTACCCCGCCGCAGCCGGATCCACCGAGGACAGGTAATCTCCAAATTCCTCAAGGCGGGAATACGAGAAAGGCCGCCACCGCGCCTGTGTCCCAGAGGACTCTCCTCGCTCGTGTCCCGAATACGAAGAGTGACGAGCTCCGAACCCCGCCGTCTCACCAGAGAACTAGCTGAACCCCTGCGTAAAGTCTGCCCCACCAGTCGTGGAGGCAGACGAGTCTCTCGCTGCAGACGGCCTGGACGGCATCGGCTCATGCACAGCCACGCTCATCCGGGAACTACACCTCAGGAACTCCACGAGTCTCCTGGCATAGTTGGCTAACCCATCCATACGTCTCACGGCCTGGTGGTACGTACGACCAGACACCTGCAAATCAGGAAAGCCGTCAAAAGACAAACAGACAGCACAGATGCAACATTTGCAGAATGCTACTACTAAGTACAGAAAATCAAAACAAAGCACTCACCGGAGCATCGGGATCTATTCTGTACCGAGGCCTCACCTCCTCCGGAATGGGAACCGTCAGCCGCCTGCGAGAACCATCAGGCCCCTCATACGCCAGCCGAGCGCGAGGGAGCGGGTAGTCCCGGGGATATGCAGGGCCCTCGCCCTCCCTGTGCAACACCTGCGGGCTCCTCAGCCTCGTCCTCAGGAAAACATCATAGTCGGCGTCCTCTATGATGAACTCAGCGTAAGACACGCCCTTCCTGTACCGCTGCAAATCCTCCATCGGTATCAACATCGAATAATGCATGTGTGGAGGCGGGTCCATCGGAACCAAAGGAAGGGACCCCGGACCGTTCTGATAAGTAACCCTCTCACCCAAGTACATCGAGTCGCAGTGAAGTCCCACCAGCAGCTTCCGTCGACGAGTGACGTCCCTAGCAGCATGGACCACAAAAGCATCAACCCGGCTCCACCAAGTCAGCTGGATCCGCGGAGAAAAACTCTTGGCTCATGGCCAAAGACACCTCATCATAAGTCAGCCGAGTGCTCTCCCTCGACATGGCCGGCTTCCTCGCCTCCTTCTGCCAAACTAGCATGACAGGAAACAAGGGCGCATACTCCTCCTTGGTCTCCCACCTCTGCGGGTGGAACACCTCCAAGAACCACACCTGTCAAACACATGGAAAGTTATGTCAGCTACAAATCAGATACATACGAGTACAAATGAGACAAAGAAAAAAAAAGGAACTTACATCCAAGGCAAACAAAAAACAGCCTAACGTGTTCTCCTCTCCCCGCGAGAACCTATCCAAAGCATGGTAGAGCTCGGCCAGACCAGCCTCTCCCCAAGAGAACGCTCTCACGGCCTCCAGGTCAGTCAGTGAGCCGAGCAGAGGAAAGTAACATGCTGTATCAGCAGTGAGAAATAGGGTAGCTGACAAAGCGAACCACAAAAACCCTCGAGCCAGACGCTCTGCTGTCATCCTCAGGGACCCCGCCAAATACTCCTCAATCCCCCTCCTTAGATGAGCCTCCATCGGCCCATACCGAATACCCAAGCCCCTGGCATCGGTAATGTCAAAACCCAGTAGCCCCGACAACTGCTCCAAGGTGTAGCCATCCACCCACACAAGAGTATTGCCCCAGAATGGGAACCCCGTAATCGCCGCAAAATCAGAGTGAGTCACAGTCGCCTCCCCCCACATGAAATAGAACGTGTGGGTCGTATCCCACCAGTACTCGCTCAGAGCGACATGCAAAACCCTCGCCCTCTGCGTCGAAGCCACCGCGGCCAATGCGCTGATAAATCCTGCCAAGCCGGAGTCAACCACGAACTGCCGTGGACTCCTCTCTCTGTCCCGAGCCTCGTCTGGGAGCATCTCCCACAGCGCTCGGACCGCCTCAAAGTCTCCTCTGCTCTTCAAGTTACGAACATCAACTGGCCCTCGCCCCTGCAGGTGAACACGGCAAAAGTACGTTACTACAGAAACAACATCTACAGAATGCACAGACGCATATCGAAATGATGAAACATAGACATAGTTATTTTCTCCTAAAATATTCCTGTCCAAGTCAGAATATTTACGGTTCAAGCTTTCAAAAACATTTTGAAAAATCCTTCGAATTCGAAACTTTCAAAACCTTTCGAAAATATCCGTCGAACCCGGAATTTTCTAAACATTTCGAAAAATCCTTTGAATTCGGAACTTTCAAAACCTTTCGAAAATATCCGTCGAACCCGGAATTTTCCAAACATTTCGAAAAATCCGTCGAATTCGGAACTTTCAAAAACTTTCGAAAATATCCGTCGAACCCGGAATTTTCCAAACATTTCGAAAAATCCGTCGAACTCGGAACTTTCAAAAACTTTCGAAAATATCCGTCGAACCCGGAATTTTCCAAACATCTCGAAAAATCCGTCGAACTCGGAACTTTCAAACATTTCGAACATTTCGAAAAATAACTCCGTCCCAAATTAAACTTACTTTAATTTCGGAAAACACCCCTAGGCATGGAATTTTGCAACCAAAATTTTTATGTCGTCTGCCCATAATGTCAATTGAACTAAGCTCTAGTCAATTTCGACAAAGGCACATTGCAAAGTCAAAAGCCCCAATTCGGGCACCAAGAACCCTAACTCATTTCTAATCAAATTCCTAGAATTCAAAGAATGCACATTCTAAAAATTAAAGGAATTTAGAGGATGTTTACCTATCTCGCGATCCCTTCCTTGAATTTGTGAGTGTCCCGAGCCGGATAAAAAACGGTGGAATCCATAGGAAGAGCGGTGGTCCGAATGGTCCTCACCAACCCCGCTCTTTCGTTGTCGGTCCTCCTATGACGAGCCCGTGGTCCTAAACCGACATCCATGATGATTATCCCGCGAAGATTCGAATAAAACTCGCAAAAGGGGGAAGAATTTTCTCTCTTTTCTCTCTTCTCTCTCGCCTGAAAATGGAAGAAATGGGACTGGTTTGTGTCGGCCTGGTGCTGATTTGAATCTGGTCAAAATGAGTCTCAGTCCGGCCGGACTCTTTTACAGGCTAAAAGATTCCTTGCCACTTTGGCCCCTCAGCTTCCCACAATTTCAATTTACCCCTTTTGGCCTCCAAAAGTGTAAAATTTCCCCAGTTAGACCTTTCTAACACCCCCTCCCCGAGGTTAAATCCTAGTTAGACATTTCTAACATTCCGTCTCCAGACGTTAAATTTCCAGTTAGTTCTCACTAACGTTTCGTCTCCAGATGTTAAATCTCAAACCGTCTTCGAACGTTAAATCACAACTCCGTCTCCAGACGTTAAATTTCCAGTTAATTCTCACTAACATTTCGTCTCCAGACGTTAAATCTCAAACCGTCTTCGGACGTTAAATCACAACTCCGTCTCCAGACGTTAAATTTCCAGTTAGTTCTCACTAACGTTTCGTCTCCAGACGTTAAATCCCGAATCGACGTTTGACATTCAAACGCTCATTTCCGTCTCCAAGACGTTAAACCCCTCTTCGGCCATCCTAGTAAGCCCGAATATCTTTTCACTCCAGTAAGTGAACATTCAATTCCCCGGCCGCCAGTCGTAAGCCCGACCATCCCATTTCAGCGGCCATCAAGATAAGTCCGCACAACAATCCCTCTTCGGCCATCCTAGTAAGCCCGAACACCCTATCCCCAACCGATAAAACCTGGCCGTCATCATAAGTCCAGCACCCAAGGCACGAACGCCTTACAAAATCAATCTCAAGGCACGAACGCCTTCATCTCAGGACAAACGCTTCCTCGTAATCTCGGTCTGAGGCGCCACATGCCCTCGAATATTTTAGTAATCTCGGTCTGAGGCGCCACACGCTCTCGAATGTTTCAGTAATCTCGGTCTGAGGCGCCACACGCCCTCGAATGTTTCAGTAATCTCGATCTGAGGCGCCACACGCCCTCGAATGTTTCAGTAATCTCGGTCTGAGGCGCCACATGCCCTCGAAAGTCTCACTTAGGTTCAGACGCCTCACAATAGTCTCCATTCAGGTTCAAACGCCTCACAATGGTCTTCATTCAGGTTCAGACGCCTCACAACAGTCTCGCTTAGGTCAAGGTCCCCACGCGCGGCCCTTGCACCTACGAACTACGATCGGCTTGATTCTCGCTCAGGATACGTAGAAATCCTTTCGCTAAGGGTCCAGCCAACTGACCTCTCAGGTCTCTCCAAGAAAGGCATCCCCCGATTTGGATCCTTATCTTTTTCAACGACCCCACTTCCTTCGAAAGTGACGTCGCTGAGGGGCTAACTGTAAGTACCCAAATCCGGATCGTCAAAATCCGTTAAAAGTTAACCGAAATCCGTTAACTGGCCCGCTCCAGGTTAACCGGAACCCGTTAAACTCCTCGTTCTCAAGCCAACAAGGCGTCCCGGGACTGCCCCGTGCATCCCAATGGCAAAGTGTACTCAACACACGTTATCACACATAAAAGTACAGCTTTTCCTGAAAAACACACTTTCCGGCACTTTTCGGGGGCGTTTCGGACATTTTCCGGACAGTTATTTAAAAAACGGACAAAATCGGGAATAACGGGATGAAAACCCTAGCCTAGGTGAGTCACAGGGGAACGTGGCACGCATGCCACAGCCCTCTAGTCAACCTTAATCAGATTTCAGAGTGAAAAGACCAAAATACCCCTGAGATTGAGTCACAGTCCGTCCGGACTGTTTTACAGGCAAAACAGAATTGCCAACAGGTCCTCCCATTTTCCAAAATACCACAAAACCCCCCCAAATTGAGGATAAGTCCGTCCGAACTGTTTTACAAAATCACCCTATAAATACAGAGGGCTGTCAAAACATTTGAAAAAGGAAAATATTATCCATTTTCACAAAGCCCACGGCATAAGCAATTTCAACCCCCTCCCGAGCCCCGTTTTGTCTCGATTTGCGTGAAAACCTCGTCTTTCAACCAAACACGAACCAAACAACCTCGAAACACCCTTCCAAACACTAAACCGTATCCCGTATACGGCTCCCGAGCCAAAAGAGTCAACCCCTAGCCATAGGTAACACTCTCTCTCCCTAAACACTCGTTCCGTCTCGGTTTCGCGCCAGTCGCTACAACCGTTTCGGTCGAAAGTCATTGAATTGTAGACGTCACCGTCTAACGGGGTCCGATACGTTTTATTCCAAGATCCTCTTCTCTTCCGTAAGAGAAGTAATCTCGGGTTAAAACGACGTTTCGGCCCCGTTCTTTACTTTTATGTCATTTACGGTCTGGATCGTTTGATCCGTTGATTCGCAATTTCATAGTTCGAACCGTTTGGTTCGTGATAGTCATTTACCAATTCCGGATCGTTTGATCCATTGATTGTCATTTAAATTACGCAACTTTACAAGTCCGAGCCGTTTGGTTCTTTGATCGCACCTTTAAAATCCGGATCGTTTGATTCCGTTGATACCGCATTTTAAATACTGTCATTTACAAGTCCGAGCCGTTTGGCTCGTGATAGTATTTACTTATCAAAGTCCGAGTCGTAAAACGATTCGTTGATCGCATATCATTTAATGCTTTTTTCCCGTAAAATCGCTAACAATGTAATGCCCGGTTCAAAACCGAAGTTCGTAATTCGAACTCTCTTTCAAAACGCGCAAAGTGACGTTTGGCATCCAAATGATCATCTTTAATTTCAAAACCCGACGTTTGACATTCAAACGCTCTTTTCTTAAAAGTCAACATTTAACACTTAAGTTAAAGATTCAAACTCGTCATTCGCACCTCTTTTCCTAAGAAACTCCAAAACCGACGTTTGTCATTCAAACGCTCGCTTTTTCCCAAAAATCATAAAATCAACGTTTGACATTCAAACCAAGATTAAGCTTGTCATTCAAGCCCCCATTTACAAAATGCAAACACACACACACACATATACACAATTTCGAGAAAGGTAGAAAGACTCGTCATACGAGGCATTTCGGGTGATCTCAAAATACTCTTCCGAAACGTAACGTGACCTCTGAACCTAACAATCTCCGGTACTAAAAAAGCCTTTTGTAAATTTTTGGCTACCAATCAAAACGTCCCATTTTCAAGCATTTTCCAAGTTTTTGCTACCAATAAAAATGACACCCTTTTTCAAGCCATTTTTCAACGTTTGGGCTCAAAATACAAAATCGCGTGGCGACTCCTCTCCTTCCCGAAAGCGAGGTCCCAAACATCCGTGAAAGACAACCGCATCGCCGCGCAGCCCCGCGCGTGATCCCGGGTAATTTCAATATGAGCAAGCATTGCGCTTTTCACAACTACCCCGGCCACACCACCGACAATTGCGTCATACTAAAACAAGCGATCCAGGGCTGATTGAAGAAGGAATGTTGGAATGCCCACGCGGTCCCAACGCAGTCGAAAACCAATTCCCCAGAAACAATTGGGGAAAGCAGCAGTGAGAAGCCTTTTGACCCTCGCACCCTCTCAAGCGCATCAAAAATGCCATTGAAGAACTGGGTTACCTTCTCATGACCCACTGCCAGCAAAGAAGAAATCGTCCGAAAGCTTGGTCTAACCCCAGTCTCCTAGAGTCTAGCTTCTAAAATAAAAGATCCCGAGTCTATCATGTTTAAAGTTTAAGTCTCTCGAGTCGTCTGACGGCTTTACGCCTGAAGATTATGCGTTTGTAACAAAAATCGCGCTTCCTTATGCTTCGAATAAAAGTTCGACCTTTCTGAGTATCCCCTCATTGTCACTTTAACAAATGATAAATTAACTAATAAAAAACAGTTAATAATGATTCACTTGATAAAGACGTAGACACATTAATGAACAATGCATTAAACAAATCTTTAAGCATGTTGTCAAACGAGAGGAAAATCGGGCCCAAGCTGCCGAGAAGGTTCTAACCAAAATGAATTTGGGGAACTGCTGAAGAGCCCGCAGAGACGCAAATCGGAAAATTCTCCGTCGATACTTCGCCCAAAGAATATCGAGTCTTCTTCTCCCCCCTTTACAATCTAAAAAAAATAAAATCATACAGTCAAACCTCGTAGGTTCTAGTACTTTTCTCATTCAATCAAGTCCTCCTCGGACATTGTAATTAAGTCTTCAATTTTCCATACGCAAGTTTTCTTTCTTTTCTTGCTAGACTTGAGACATTATTTTGCACCCCACATTACATTTAATGAAATGGTTTTGTTCTATGTGATCACTTGCATTGCTCAACAAGTAATTTCACAAATGATTAATATTTTGATTAATTGGTGTGAGAAAGTCAATCGATAGCTCCCCATACACCTTACCATACCCCACACAAAGGCCTCCATTAAGTCATACACTTTTCAAAACATGTCCCGACTATCACCTTGATCAAGTCAATGACGGCAGCAACATCAAAGGACAACAAAAGGTCACTCAGCTTCAAAAGATTGACCCCATGTCGACAACAACCTAGGGGCTTGCCTTTGCCCTCGTGCGCATCCAGAAAGTTCAAAGCAGAGGCTTGCCCTCTGCCCTCGTGTGCTTCAAAAAAAAAAAAAACAAAGAGATCAAGCAGAAGCTTTCAAAAAAAAAAAAGAGCTCAAGCGGAAGCTTTCAAAAAAAAAAAAGGCCTCAAGCAGAAGCTACAAAAAATGAGGTCAAGGACCCAGCGCCGACAAACAAGAAGCAAGGGAGTCACTGAAAATACCGTCAAATACGACTTGTCAAGAAATCACCTCAAGGCTCGTGCCTCATCATTCAACTTTCAGAGCCTTTTCGTCAAAGGCCGCCCAAATATTCATTACCCGTGCCCCAGAGCCAAACACGGTTCGACCCCGAACTATGTCGACCTGAGCTCCTTGTCTTAAGGGGAACGTAGGCAACCAGAAATGGTCCGGTCATAAACACATACAAATCCACAAACCCGGTCTCATCAATGACCTCTCCTATACACAAACCTTCTTTCACACCAGACCAACTCGATCCTTGATACCGGTTGACTTTCTCCTCGTGATTAATCAAAGCATATCAGGTTTAATTGTTGAATAACCCGAACATCAACAAAGGGTTTTAAGCAAACATGTGATCAATGTGAGTAAATCAAGTTTTCAGATGTCTCGACAGGTCTTCTTTTTCTACAAAATAGGAAAATAGAGCTAAACACTGATTTTCTGTTAGCAAGGGCTTCCATACACTTTTACAAGCTTTTCAATGCTCATACTCTCTCAAAAAAGTCAAACCCAAAAGCATGTTTTTTGTGCCTACATCAAATAAGACATTCACACAAAAAGGGAACCATTCCCACCTTTTCAAATAATATAAACGCTCTTGCAAGTACAAGTCATGTCTCTCACAAAAGAGGGTCGAATACACAGACCTGAGCCCCTCAGTCCGAGGGGAACGTAGGCAGCCTTCATTGGTCCGGTCTAAAGCATACACAAAAATCCCAAAAGTTGGACGCCATCAAGGCTCAGACAAGAAGCAAGCAAGAGATTTTGCATCTCGACAAAGCTTTAAAAGTAAATCACAAATCATCACAGTTAAAACACTTTTTGATGAGTTCATGCACGGTCTACTCTCGATTCACAACATGCTAATAGACAGCTTAAAACATTTAACAATCAATGTGTCTGCAATGGCAATGAATGGATACTCAGTGTTTCAGAAGGTCATTCCATGCTACTCGCGATTGGCCCTTCGTCACTCTTTCCTTTCTTCCCTTGTCCCCAACGAGTCTTCTTTCATTCCACATGAGCGAGTTCTGTCTCCCTCATTCCGAGATCAAGAGTCCTCCTCGGTGTGTCAAACAAACCAGTCGCTCTCAGAGCATCGTTCGCCCGTGCCTCGGCTCGGATCTCCTCACTACGAATCTGCAAAAGGGGACCTCTCCCCGCTAGTTTGTCAACTCGAGTCCCGTAATCAAACAAAGCGTCTCCCGTGACACCCTGAGGGTTAACCCAAGCTTCGCATTCCTAAAGTCGCAGCCTAAAATGGCAATCTTGCCCCGAAATTGCCTCGCGCCGCTCTCCAAAATCGAATGAGCTCCCCAAGCACTCGCAGTCGTAACAACATTTTCCCTAAGAGGTATCCCAAGAGGAAAAGCAAGAAACTTCCATACCCTCGTAAAATACGAAAGGCATCTCGGATCTCGTCATGCGAAAGAGACTAACTCCATAGTGGCAATGCCTTCCCCACCAAAGAAACGCTCCCCGCCTCATCCCGAATCGCTCGGAAACAAGCGATGGAACATAGAAAGAGGACCAAGACAAACACGAAACTCTGACAACATAGGAACCTTCCTGACAGGCCCTCCTAGTCTCAATTCCCCAATGAGGAACCCACCAACGGAGGTGATGCGTGCCAAGTCAAACCATCCACCTTTCCCAAGCGGACTGATCCATATCCAAGACAAGGGGTCGCTGAGAAAACGTCCACAGACTGAAGGATGTCGGAAGCACAAGGATAGCTTCAAGCCTCTCTCGCAACCACGAAGGGACCAAAGCAGGGGCTTCCCCCACGCATGAACTGGTCCCCCATCGCCAAGCGATCTATGCCGTGGAAAGTCTCCTCCGAAACTAAGGGAACGATGTCCTCACCGGCCCGGCAATGGCCTACTGCACAAAGCAAACACGTCCCAGGGTACATCACTCCCTCCGTCGCTCACAAAACTGTCAAAGATGCTTCAGCCCCCAACTGCTCAAAAGCCTTACCAAAGCCATTTCCGACCACCATACACTAACCACAAACATTTCAAGCTCGTGCGACATGCACAGAACATAAAAAAAAGGAGTAGAAACAACCCCTAAAGCAAAAATAAAAGAGTTCATTACATGTGAATACATTGTGCATATAAATACAAATATTTTGTTGCTCTCCTCACTAACATGCACAGAAAAGAAAAAAAAGAGTCCTACTCTGAGTCATCGGCACCACCGCCTGGTAAAGACTCCCACATCTCGGCGCCTCCGCCAGCCACCTCATCATCCTCGGTGAACTCAGCACCTTCCTCGACCAGATACTCCAAGACATCCGCAGAAGTCAAGAACGAAGAAGGAAAAAGAAGACGAGCCATCCCTCCTCTCCTTGTCCAGCACCTAAGGCGTCCTACGTCCTCATCATCTCATCTAAGGCCGCAGCACGTCCTCAACACCTCAAAAACTCGGTCAGAGGCGCCCCACGGCCTCAAACATTTCAACAAATTCGATCAGAGGCGCCACCTCGCCCTCACCGCAAGTTCAGACAGAGGCGCCACCTCGCCCTCACCGCAAGTTCAGACAGAGGCGCCACCTCGCCCTCACCACAAGTTCAGACAGAGGCGCCACCTCGCCCTCACCGCAAGTTCAGACAGAGGCGCCACCTCGCCCTCACCACAAGTTCAGACAGAGGCGCCACCTCGCCCTCACCGCAAGTTCAGACAGAGGCGCCACCTCGCCCTCACCGCAAGTCCAGACAGAGGCGCCACCTCTCCCTCGCCGCAAGTCCAGACATAGGCGCCACCTCGCCCTCGCCGCAAGTTCAGACAGAGGCGCCACCTCACCCTCGCCGCAAGTCCAGACAGAGGCGCCACCTCGCCCTCATCACAAGTCCAGACAGAGGCGCCACCTCGCCCTCACCGCAAGTTCAAACAGAGGCGTCACCTCGCCCTCACCGCAAGTTCAGACAGAGGCGCCACCTCGCCCTCACCGCTACTTCAGAAAGAGGCGCTACCTCGCCCTCACCGCAAGTTCATAAAGAGGCACCACCTCACCCTCACTGCAAGTTCAGACAGAGGCGCCACCTCGCCCTCACCGCAAGTTCAGACAGAGGCGCCACCTCGCCCTCACCGCTAGTTCAGACAGAGGCGCCACCTCGCCCTCACCGCTAGTTCAGACAGAGGTGCCACCTCGCCCTCACTGCAAGTTTGGACAGAGGCGCCACCTCACCCTCACCGCAAGTTCGGTTAGAGGCGCCACACGTCCTCAACACTTCAGCAACTCGGTCAGAGGCGCCACCACGTCCTCTTCATCTCGGTCAGAGGCACCCCTCGTCCTCAACATTTCAACTTCCTCCTCACAAAGGCTCCTCCTCCTGCAGGTAAACACAGCAAAGGTATATCAATAAACTTCAAATACAAGACATAGCAGTAATAAACTCTACATAAAAGAAGAATCCCTGCACGGCATGATGCCTTTCTAAAAAATTCCCACAAACAAAGTCCCTACATGACTTACAAAATACACTACTAAGTCTCCCTTAGATCCAGACGCCTTAGAATAGTCTCAACTTAGGGTCATACTCCTGAACTAAGTCTCAATTTAGGTCCAGACGCCTTAGAACGGTCTCACCTAGGGTATAGACACCTTCAAAGAAACTCAACTTAGATACTCCTCGCCTTTCCCGGCCATCAAAGTAAGCCCGAACTCCTTCCCCAGAAGACAAAAGTCAAACGGGAATTCTTGCAAACCCATACAAGACCACATATCCCCAGGAAACAAACACAAAAGGCGCAAACGCCTCCAAACACGAATCCCAAGGCGCAAATGCCTTCATACACAAATTCCAAGGCGTAAAATGCCTTCGAACACACATCCTAAGGCACAAATGCCTTCACAACAAACAAGTCATTTCCTCGGCAGCCATTGTGAGCCCAAACTCTTCCCCAGCGGACAAAGCACAAGGCAATCACGTCTCCCAAAATCAAGCACAAAGCAAGCACGCCTCACAAATGGCCCCACCAGATTCATACTCACGAACCAAAGAACAAACACTTTCATCCCTGTCAGAGGACATCACACGTCCTCATAACGACACAACCTCAGTCAGAGGACATAACACGTCCTCAGGCGCAAATCCCTATTCGCAGCCCGTAAGGCTTTAAATCACTCGGTCCGGAAGACCGTATAAATCTCTCAAATCACTATCCGCAGCCCGTATGGCTTTAAATCACTCGGTCCGGAAGACCGTATAAATCTCTCAAATCACTATCCGCAGCCCGGAAGGCTTTAAATCACTCGGTCCGGAAGACCGTATAAATCTCCCAAATCACTATCTGCAGCCCGGAAGGCTTTAAATTACCTGGTCCGGAGGACCGCATAAACCTCCCAAATCACTATCCGCAGCCCGAAAGGCTTTAAATCACTCGGTCCGGAAGACCGTATAAACCTCCAAAATCACTATCCGCAGCCCAGAAGGCTTTAAATCACTCGGTCCGGAAGACCATATAAACCTCCCAAATCACTATCCGCAGCCCGGAAGGCTTTAAACCACTCGGTCTGGAAGACCGTATAAACCTCCCAAATCATCATCCGCAGCCTGGAAGGCTTTAAACTACCCGGTTCGGAAGACCGCATAAATGTCCCAAAACATTTTCACAAATTAGGTAGAAACCCTCAAACAGTCTCACTTAGGTCATACTCCTGAACTAGGTCCCAGCTTAGGTCATACTCCTTAATTAGGTCCCAACTTAGGTCATACTCCTGAACTAGGTCCCAACTTAGGTCATACCCCTGAACTAGGTCCCAATTTAGGTCATACCCCTGAACTAGGTTCCAACTTAGGTCATACCCCTGAACTAGGTCCCAACTTAAGTCATACTCCTGAACTAGGTCCCAATTCAGGTTCATACTCCTGGACACGTCCTCATAATGACACAACCTCAGTCAACCGACCTAAACGGTCACCATAGGACACCACCACGTCCTTACAGTCGACCTTAGCGGTCACATCACCTTAGGACACCACCACGTTCGCATAGACTCACGATTACACGAACTCCGAACTACGATCAGGCTTGATTCTCGCTAGGGATACGTAGGAATCCTATCAAAGGGTCCAGCCAACTGACCTAAACAGTCCCACCGAGGACAAACCACGTCCTCACAAATGACCTAAACAGTCACCCACAGGACACCACCACGTCCACACACCGACTCTCGCCATAGGATATCACACGTCCTCGTACACGACAACACTCACCCCACACACGAACTACGATTGGATTGATTCCCACTCGGGGATACGTAGGAATCTTATCAAAGGGTCCAACCATCCGACCAACCCGGTCACCTTCTCTCTCCAAAGAAGCAATCCAGATCGGGACCCTTATCTTATCGACGACCCCACTTCCTTCATAAGTGACGTCGCCGAGGGGCGTCTGTAAGTACCCCAAACTGGATCCCTCTCCATCCACGCATACGTAAAAAACCAAGGGCGAACTTCCGGAGGTCATAACTCCTTCATACGAACTCCGATTGAGACGTCCCATATATGGTTGGAAAGCTCTCGACGAGAACTAGCTTGTCATTACAAAAATAATAAAATATTGAGCCTGTAGACTGGTCCATGCGGACCTGTTTGTAGCCAGGGGCCTTTCTGGGATTAAAAAGTACAAAAGGACTTTTTGAAAATTTTGGAAAATATGGAAAAGCAAGACACGTCCGTGCGGACCTCTATGCATCCGACATAATAATTACAAAATCCTCTTAAATTCCACAATATTTCCTCAAATCTGGAAAAACCAAAAATTTGGTTTTGCAAGGAAGGTCCGTGCGGACCTCTTTATTAATTTTTCAAGGCTATAAATAGAGGGCTCCCCCTCTCAAATTTTACACACAATCCTCTTCTACTCTCTCTCCCAGCCTTCAGGCACCCCTCTAAGACCCTTCGGGGCAATTTCGGTCCCTTTCGATTCCTTTCGGAGCATTTTGAGGCCCCTCGTGGTACTCCGAAGCTCTGTCGAGCGCTCCCGAGACGCTCCCGAGCTCCCCTGAGACACTCTCGAGGTATTCTGAGGCCCCTCGTGGTACTCCGAAGCCTCGCCCGGTCCATCCCGAGGCGTCCCGGTCCTTTCCGAGCTCAATCGACGATTCCGACGCACGCCGAAACTCTGCCCGAGCACAACCGACAATCCCAACGCACAACGAACCTCTGCTCGAATCTAGTCAACGATCCTTGCGATCCCAACGCAGGCCGAAACTCTGCCCGAGTACACACCTAACAATCCCGAGGCACGCCGAAGCTCTGTTCGCAGACAACCGGCACATCCCGAAGCAATCTCGATCTATCCCGAAACACTATTCAACACTCAAACACTATTCCCCAGCGAAAGACAGACACGAACCAACATTGGTAAGGCTTCCTTCCTACACTATTTCAATACATTTCAATACGTAGTGTACAATGTAGACATCCGATACAGCATGCATTTTTAAAAGCACATACACACACACACACAACATTTAAAGAAAGAAAGGGGTACCGAAAGACTCGTTTTTATGAGACGACTCGGGTGAGCTCTAATATTCTAATATTCTCTTCCCGAGGAGTAACCTGACCTCCGAACTCAAAAATCTCATCACACAACAACAGTTTTTTAAACTGATGTCTTTTCTCAATGTTTTGGGCTAAATCAAAATGGCGTGGCGACTCTACAAGCAAAACACAGCGAGACACCTCCTCGACCAACGAAAACGACAAATGCGAGATGCCGGGGCCCGCGCGCGAGCCGAATCCGGGTAATTTCAGCGCCCAAGGAGCCAAAGGCCCCAAAATTTATACTATTTCATTTCCTAACACAATGCTAAGGTCTCTCAATATATACTACTCCATTTTCTAGCATTTCAATTCCTAGACGATGTGGGATTAATATCCCATTTGATTTTCAAATGCTAAGGCCTCTCAATATATAGTACTCCATTTACTAGCATTTCAATTCCTAGACGATGTGAGATTAATGTCCAATTTGGTTTTCAAATGCTAAGGCTTCTCAATATATACTACATTTCCTAGCATTTCAATTCCTAGACGATGTGGGATTAATATCCCATTTTGTTTTCAAATGCTAAGACCTCTCAATATATACTAAATGGAAAGCTTTCTTGAGAAATTAAGGAGCTATGAAAAGTCTTAGTTAAGGAGTCATTTGGCGGTGATTAGGTGCCCTAGGTGTGACTTAGGCGCGCCGAATACCAAGAAAGCTGGTGTTCACTAAGGAGCCCCAAAATTTATACTATTCCATTTTCTAGTACTTTATTTCCTAGACGATGTGAGATTAATATATCATTTGATTTTCAAATGCTAAGGCCTCTCAATATATACTACTCCATTTTCTAGTATTTCAATTCCTAGACGATGTGGGATTAATATCCCATTTGGTTTTCAAATACTAAGGCCTCTCAATATATATTACTCCATTTTCTAGCATTTCAATTCTTAGACAATGTGGGATTAATATCCCATTTGGTTTTCAAATGCTAAGTCCTCTTAATATATAATATTCCATTTTCTAGACGATGTAAAATTAATATCTCATTTGGTTTTCAAATGTTTAGGTCTCTCAATAAATGGAAAACTTTCTTGAGAAATTAAGGAGCTATGAAAAGTCTTAGTTAAGGAGTCATTTGGCGGTGATTAGGCGCCCTAGGCGTGACCTAGGCGCGCCCAACACAAAGAAAGCTGGTGTTCACTAAGGAGCCAAAGGCCCCAAAATGTATACTACTCCATTTTCTTCAATTCTTAGACGATGTGGGATTAATATCTCATTTGGTTTTCAAATGCTAAGGCCTCTCAATACATACTACTCCATTTCCTAATATTTTTCTAATATTTCAATTACTAGACGATGTGAGATTAATATCCCATTTGGTTTTCAAATGCTAAGGCCTCTCAATATATACTAAATGTAAAGCTTTCTTGAGAAATTAAAGACCTATGAAAAGTCTTAGTTAAGGAGTCATCTGGCGGTGATTAGGCGCCCTAGACGTGTCCTAGGCATGCCCAACACCAAGAAAGCTGGTGTTCACTAAAGAGCTAAATGCCCCAAAATTTATACATCAAGAAAGCTAGTGTTCACTAAGGAGTCAAAGACCCCAAAAATTTAACTAATCCATTTCCTAGATTTCAATTCCTAGACGATGTGGAATTAATATCCCAATTGATTTTCAAATGCCAAAACCTCTCAATATATACTACTCTATTTCATAGCATTTCAGTTCCTAGACGATGTGGGATTAATATCCCTCAGATTTTTCAAATTTTATTTCGGGTTATTAAAGGGAGTGTGTTTAGTAAATGAGTATTGAACCTAACTTTTATTTAGTCTTGGTTCTAGTTTGAGCGGTAAAATAGGGGCATGCTGGTTATAGATAGATACCAATAACATCTTTTAACTGAAAAATATTCAAAGATGAATATATTGCAATCACAGCTAATTAGTTGAATCAGTGAGGCATAAAAACTCTCCAAATTTACGAGTAGCAGACTCTGGCAAGCAAATGCAAACCACCATAGCACCACTAGACTCAGCCTCCCCTTCCGGCAGTAGCACACACACTTGAGGTGTTGGAGTGAGGTCTATTGGGCCTGCATAAATGGGCCTTCCCCACCCAAAATCCGCGGACTCGTAAATCGAAAACCTAGTCCATTGGGTTATAGTCAACTTTCCCCCGAACTCGAGCCTCTTGGGCCGGTCTACCTCGATATAATCAATCGTAGATCTCAAATAGTCTTCCGAGACCCCCAATCGTGCCTCACGAACCAACTTAGTCGTGTCTTGAAGGGCCCCGTTAACGAGGTCGGACACGGTGCTTTTCACACACGCTACACACACTACGTTTCCGTAAAACCCGTCTTTCAGAGGCGAGTTTTTGAGCTTCGAACGAGCGTTTACGGAGAACGTTAGGCGGAGCTCGTAATCTTGGGGTTTTACTTCAAGGGCTTTGACCCAAGACCGCCAAACGTGGGCCGCCATTGCATCAAAGGTGGTGCATCCGAGATTGTCGTTAGGCCAGGCCAAGGTCTTTAAATGGACTTGAAACGCACGGGTGATCCGATAACATCTCATAATCGGTTTCACTTCCCATAGACTTGTAGTTAAGCTAGAACCATCGTCGATTTTCATGAACTCAATGTGTGGATACTTCACAATGGGTGGGTCCCGGGGACGAAAAATCTCCCGGTCCCAACATGGATTAGGGTTAGCCACCAACTTACCTAACTTAGCCGTAGTGAACCAGGCAGTGAGGAACTGCATGGCTCCAAGCCCATCACAGATACAATGGCAGATTCTCAAGCCCAGGCTAAACCCCCCACAGCTAAATTTTGTTACCTGAGCTATTACTAATGGCATGTCTATAACCTTGTAGAACTCCTCATCAGGAAATCTATAGATCAGTGGGGACCAAGCAGGGTTTGGGACCGCGAGATCCCCAAGCCCGCTCAAGTGCATTTCAGAATGCGCTTCAACCATTAGCGCTCCACGTTCGGGCCCAAAATATACTTCCAACTTTCCATTTTTCGCCTCTCGCAATCTACCCAAAAAAGGGTAATATGGTACCAAAGTTCTAGCAAGAGCGTCCTTTAATACTTCCGTGACAGGTTTTTTGCCCAGAAACTGAGGTTGTGGTTGGTAAAAGTACACGGTGGGGGTAAAAACGCGGGCCCCAATCATGTCATCAAGGTTTGAGAGGTAAAGTGTATCACCTAGGGCCGGGGGTATTGGGGCTGAAGGAAGGACTGTGGCTATGTGGTCTATTGTGATGGGAATGTGAAGATGGGGGAAATGAAGCTCTTGAATCCAGGAATCAGCAGCCATTAGAGAGTTGGTGGTGGGAAGAAGGTTTGGCCATTAGAGAGATTTGTAGCAAAATGAGCTAAAATTTTGGGGAAGAATGAACATACAAAGGTGTTGAGTTACATAAATGGTGCTCTTTTTAAGTGTCTTTTTAATGTAGAGCAGTTGAAGCAGATAAAGAGAGGCCGAGGAGAAAGAAGAATGAAATAAGTATAAAATAAATTTTAATACGCAAAGTTCAAATAGAAAAAAAAAAAAAAAAAAACCACGTACAATCACACGCGTAATTCATGGCATCCATCAGTTGGATATAAACATAAATGTACACTACAATAAACACACACACACACATGTAGCACAGGATGGATCAAGCCAGGTGAGAAGGGCATGATTCTGCCACTGGCATAAAAACCTCATGAGCTCTACTGAACCTCCATCCATACCCCTCAACAAATGCATTATGATTTTACACACATTTTCTACCAAATCTCTAGACATTCCCCAACCTTTGAATGGTGCTTATATGTTAATGAGAAATGGAAAGCAAACAGCAAAAGGATGAACAATTGGCAACACATTCACTACAAGATAAGATATAGCATCAATGGGGGCTCAAAAATTAAAATTTAGTAACATCCACAAGAGTTTCTACCTTCTACACAAAGAAAAACCTCCATCATGAAAAGGGGGTGAGAAAATGTGAAAACCACCGAAGAAAAGATGTCCAGTAAACCCTATTTTATAATTTTTTTCGAGTAACAAAAAGGTTTGCTATGATGAAGTTCATACTGAAAATGGAAACCGGGCTTGGAATTTATTTGTGCATTTGAAAAATGAACAAAAGCAGGTAAACGCTTAAATTCATTTCTCCAACAATGGCACTTTACCTCACAGGCTGCTGGTTGTAGTGATTCTTCTCCTTCTTCTTAGCTGCAGCAAGCCTAGCACTCCTTGCAGCTGCCTCCTGAGCAGCAGCTCTAGCTGCACCATCCACTTCCTTGCCCGACGATTTCTTCTTCTTCATGGACGCCATTTTCTTTATCTTTTCTTTCATATCAACCCCAGATACATCTTCTTCTGCTTTCTCTGATGCAGCAACAGCTTCTTCTGCAGCATTAGAGCCATTGTTCTGATCCTGTTGCTCTTTGGCTTCCTTTGACGACTTGTCTTTCTTCTTCTTCTTTTTAGCAGTTTTGCTCTCACCAGGTGCACTTTTTTCTTTCTTCTCAGCATCGCCATTAGCATTCTCAGCCTTCTTCTCTTGTGCTGCTGCACCTGGCAAGCAGAAGTGAGGAGACAAGAAGTCATGAAACTGATTAAAAGACGGCAAAGCCCAAAAGTACGGAGTATTATGCATGGTGCAAAGCAGAGAAAAAGGCATAGAAAAGAGCAGGCAACCACATGTAGCCTAATATCGAAACAAAGTTATTCAACAATATCTGCAGTAAAATAAGTTTTAGTTTAAGCTTGTAATCAACGGTGTCATGTTACATAAGAGATACTCCCTCCATCCCACAATGTCAGTCCTAATTTCCATTTTTGTTTGCCCCAAAATGTTAGTCCCATTTCCAAAATTGAAGGATTAAACCAATGAACTTCCAAACCTACCCTACGATAAATTTAGGAAACAACTCACAAGTGGCATTTACTTGAAGAGTAATAAGTGGAGTTCAATAAGATAGTATTAGACATGAAAAATTGTTGTTAAAATGTTTGAATAGTCAAACGGGACTATCATTATGCGACAAAGGGAGTATAACATATACCTTCAGCCTAGATTTAGGTTTGTATAGTAGAATAGAATATAGAGCAACCGATTGACAGAACATGTTTGTGTGTGTTGAGGGGGGAAGAGGGAAGGTGCGCAGGTGAGGGGAATGGCCAACTTACCACCGGAGTCATCTTCAGACTTGGCAAAACCCAATTCAGCAAGCATTGCCTCAAGTTCCGCAAGCTCCTTCTTCTTTAGTTCCTTCTTCGAGAGCTGTCTATCTGTGTCTTTGGGAGCTGAAACTTCAGCAGGCTTCTCAACAACCTCCTCTTTTTCTGCTTGAGCTTCAGGTTCATGATCATGTTCCTCCTCATTATCATCATCAATCTCATCAAGCCCTTCGTCTTCACTTTCACTTTCCTAAAATGCAAAAGTTCAAAATTTAAGAATCCTTCTAACATAAAGGGTATAAAATAGCTTCTATATCAGTGGGAACACATTGCGCAATCAAGTACTATTACAGACAAGATCTCTTCCCACTTGATATTCTTTTTCCCTTTCATAAGACTAATCGTAACTTCTTGTTTAGTTGAATGAGTGCTTATGCATTTCTGTGTTCAGACTTCATATCAACACATTTGCACACATAAAAACCAAGAAATAGTAGAAATTTACCCTAGAACCCAAAAAGTGCAAGCTCGGGAAAAGCAGTAATGAAAAAAGGAGATGCTCGTAATGCATATTTTATTTATTAAGTCAAAACTTAATATAGACAGCCTCTTTGGCCATTGCCTACCTCTCGCCCTCAAGTAACCAAAAGACATGACAGAGTACTCGGAGGAGACTCCACCATCAACAGAAAGATTACAGGTTAATCTATATCCCGAGTGCACCAGCATTTCCAATAAACCACACATAGATTGAGCTCACTCGCCATTAACAAACTACACGTATTTACAACTTACAAGCCGGTCAAAGAACCATCGCCTACCTTAGTTGTTTGAGATACATCTCTTCTTTAGCAAATGTTACTTGCAGATAAGGTACATAGAATAAAAGAGAAATGCTCACCCAGCAACTATCAAGCTACCCCCCAAAAAAGGTGCAATATGCACACATTTTGAACCTATAAACTAGCTAATTGTACACATACTCTATCATTTCAATAGGAGTGCGCCCTCAAAAGAATTTCATGCTAGTCAATTACAACTCAATCAAAAGAAAAGTTAGCCATGAATATGAATATTTGGTCTGGTGATGATGACTCAATACGAGAGAGCCAGTGAAAACTCCAAATATTTCAATATTAAACATTTGATATATTTCCAAAAGAAAGGCCAAGTTCTGAAGGTAGAAAGTTATATTTCAATGATCGAAGAGAAATTAATATAAAGTGCAAAAATCTAACATACTCCCTCCGTCCAGCATAAGATTTATATTTGTGTTTTTGCACAGAGATTAAGAAAAAGTGCAAGTGATGCAAGTGTTGTGAGTATGAAAAGTGAGGTAAGAAAGAGAATGAGTGGGAGGAATAGTAATTTGATTGGTGTTGTGAGTACAAAAGTAAAGTAGGAAAGAGATTGAGTGGGAAAAATAGTAAAGATTCTTCGCCATTTTGGGAAATAGAAATCTTATATGGGACATCCAAAATGGCAAAATAGAAATCTTATGTGGGACGGAGGGAGTAACTAACAACATCTCAACCAGGTACTTCAACAAGTCTCACCTTACGGCTTATCAAATCCGCCACATAGCACCTTATTTGATTCCCATAAACATTCCAAATTAAACCACATGCCGACTAATTCTAATAGCACAATTTCTATATAATCCACAAATATTGTTTTGCCATAAGCAAATCTAAAGCTCATGTAGTGAAAATGAAGGCCTAAAATGAATGCAAGGCCATATCAAGTACATACCATTCACTAATTATTTTATCTGGGAGCGACTAATACTCTATTGTTACAATTACCACAAGCACATCAACAGATGATCGTCCACATGTCGAAAGATCTTTCAACTAACCTATGACCTTTGTCCCAGTTTTTTAGGGCCAGCTACATCCATCCATGTTGGTCATTCTTCACCTCCTAAATTATCATCATCAATCAGTCCATATTTACTCAGATCCTTCTTAATTACCGTTTTCCATGTTCATTTTGGTTCTCCTCTAACTTTAATTGGGGTGTTATGACTGATATCATCAAATTACATTTGTTTGTTGTGTGTCAAATAATTTCTAATCAGAAACAATTTCCTTTTAGTTACCAAGTTTCTTAATCCTACTATCAACACACAAGTTCATCTGCTAGCAAGCTATGAAAGTATATGATTCTTACAAGCATAGTTATTAAAAAGCAAGAGGCAAGGCGGGAGAGTAATGGCCTAACAAGGATTTTGCATCCATGAATGATTCTGACTTCTCATGAGCTTCCGCTAACTCTTCCTCAATTGCTAAATGTTCCTGCATACCAAAGCTCTCACATCCAAAAGTTTCACCAAAATTATTTTGCACAATTGAATCAATTACATAAATGGAACAAATGGAATGATTTTCGCTAGAGTACTTCATAGCGTCAAAAATGTTAAACTTAATAACTTCTCCGTCAAACCCGACGGAAAGAGTTCCTCATCATTTCGGGACAAGGTGAGTAGTTGCTAGGTTTTTGTGGTTTAACATTCTTGGGTGTACCTGTGTTTGATAGATGAAATGATGAAGTTCCTAAAACTAATTCAGATGGTAATATTAATTTGTGGGTTTCGCATGATAGATGAAATGATGAAGTTCCTAAAACTAATTCAGATGGTAATATTAATTTGTGGGTTTCGCAACTTAAGGTCGAAGATTTTGTCAAGACTACCCGTCTGTTTTGCAATAGAGAACCACTTCAAAGAAGCTGTAGTTGCCAAGCTGCAATGGGAATGGAACCAACATATGAAGGAAAGATTATACACTCCCTCCGTCTCGAAAAGATATTCCCACCTTTTTGTTGTCAATACGAAGATATTTTGAAAAATAAATTTAGGTTAATTTAGTTATCCTAATGAAAATATAGAACTTGTTATGGGTACACCATTATAAAATACTATTAATAACAATTTATAGATATTCATTAGGATAATTAAACTAACCTAAAATTATGGGCCGAGGACCCTAGGGCCCAAACCCACGCTCACATATACTCCCTCCTCCCCATCGCTCTTATACCCAAAGTTATAAGACTAAAAATACTCTTATACCTAGGTAAGAGTAATTTTTTTTCACAATTTTTCATCTTTTCTTAAAAATAATAAAGGCAAATTGCAATTTGGTTATCTATGTGTGTCATTTTTGCAATCTAATTGCCAATATTGAAAAAGTTGTAATATGATTCCTAACATTGACATTTAGTTGCTAATTGGTGTTAAAACTAACAAAATGTTAGTTTTTTATGAATTCAAGTCATGTGCCATGCACACGACTTTTTAAGGGTCATAATGGTCATTTCATATTCATTTCATCAACACCACCAACCACAACCACTATTAGCACCACTGTTACCATCACACACTCCTTTAGGTGTTTATTTTTAAATTTTCTTTATTTTTAAATCATTTTTTTCATCAACCAATAGCTCTAAAACTATATCGTTTAGATGTTAAAGGAGCAATTAATTCTTTTTTTCTTTGCAAAATGATTAGCATGCCACTTTAAAATTTTATTTACATGGCGCATGACTTTAATTTCGTCCAAAAACTAACGATTCGCTACTTTTTACACCAATTTGAAACAAAATGTCAATATTAGGAATCGACTTGCAACTTTTTAAGAGTTGGGAATCAAATTGCAAAACCGATACAAACTTAGGTAACCGAATTGCAATTTGCCCAAATAATAATAAAAGACTCATATTTTATTAAACAATCTTCTCATATACTTTCCTATACCTAAAGATATAAGACTATTTATAATTAGGTAATAAGAGTATTTTTTTTTCACAATTTTTTCATATTTTCTTAAAAATTAATAAAATCAACTCTTATACCTAAGGTTATAAAACTAGAATTATTCTTATATCTTAGATATAAGAGTCATTTGTTCCCTTCAAATTGTGGAAAAATGAACTCTTGTACCTTCAAGTATATGAGTTAACGAGGATTAAAGTAGGCAATAGCGGGCACGACCGTGCTTAATATGGGACGCGGTCTCGGGATTCAATAGGGTGTGGACTTTTGGATCTTTGGAAAATGATTTGAGGAGAGGGCCTCAAGGAATTAAACCTAAAATTATTTCTCAATGTACCTTCGTGTTACTAACAAAAAAGTTGGAATATTATTTCGGGATCGGAGGGAGTATGTATGTGTGTAATATAATAACATAGCGCAGATTTGAACATTCAAAGTTTTTCTTCAAGTATGGAATCATAATAATCACACAGTGATACACAGTAGCACAGTAATTTCAAAGCAAACCCAACTTAGGTCAAGCCATTCTAGGTGAGAAAATGTCGCGAAGATTGGCAAGGTTGCATCTGATTAGTTTTTTTTAACCTACTTTTCCTAGTTAAAATACCACAAACTGTACGCTTAACTTTAAAAGACTAGTGTGGATCGAGATCTGGTCGCGTTGTGCGATTCTTCTCGACCCTCTCACATCTCGCCTAAGCGAGAAAAGGCAACTGGAATGAGCTCACGATTTTGTCACATTGTCTGGGCTTGGGGAGGCGGTAACCCCTCGCCTGAGGCGATTGCCTTTGATAACTATGCTTACATGTCCCGCTGTCATTCCATTTTATATTATATACTAAACAATAGGAGTGCAGGTTAGCTATATGCACACATAAGTTTCTCGAGTATAGTATCCATCTTCAACCTAAAATGATACAAACAAGCTGAGTCAGTGACCAACTATATCAACCAGCATCCAACATTCTCCTCCGAATCTTTTTTCAATTTCAATACACAAGATGAGATAAATAAACTAACATTGAATGAGATCTTCATGAGGTGTAAGCCTTGAGAGATATTCAAGAAACAATAAATATAGGAGACAGGGATGACGCACAGAAAAATCAATGCGTAATTTTAAATGCTCAAGTATTTCATAGAAGGTGACCAAATCAAACAGAATAATCTCATCTGACAAGGCTGTGACCATCCAAACCCCAAAACTAATAATACAACCATAGGGCAAATCAAAGGTTCTTTAATGCAAACACAAATAATCAGTATCATAAAGAACAAGGAATAGATTTTCATCAAGTATTGTGAATAAATCTGATCAATCAGTTAGGAAAATATTACTGGCAGATTGTACAGAGTTAACTGGGTCGACTTATTACTCACAATCCATGGTAAGACATAGGACCAACCAGAAATAAAACAGGAAAGTACTGCACTCAAGTTTTACAAAAAAATACTATTACAACCTAACTATTATAACCCTCTTTGACATGTGCCAGAATCAGTGGCATGATCCATATTTAGTACAAGGGATAGCTGCCCCTTCAGATTCGGAAATGTCAAATTTTCTACCTTTGAAAATCTATAAAGTGTGATATTTTACAACCAAGTAAATGAATTTTATCAATTTGCCTCAAGTTTCTATTGTGGAAAAATTGCGCTTGATAAGATTATTCCCATTTGTGCCAAATTTATAGCTCCACCATGTGATGTTATATCTATCCCTGTAATTTGCCCTATTTGTCTAAAATAGCTACACCCCCTAGCCAGAATAACTAAGAGATACGCACCCAACATTTCAAGTGTCACCAAATTCAAGATATCTAACATTGACAGAAACCTTAAATCAAAACATAAGCACATCAACAAGCAAAATTCATGTAACAAACAAAAAGTAAAGCACAGTATTGCATATTAGGTTATCATTAAAACAACTCAAATTACGAATAGGGATTTTGCCTTTAGGCTTTCTCACCTCAACAGGACTCTCAGTCCCCTTTGTCTTCTCTTGCTGATCCTCAGCAGACTCACCTCAAGCAGCCGGAGGCGGGAGCCGTAACAGCATAATAGTCATCGTCATCCCCTGTCATCAACATCAGCCCA
>JAFEMH010008283.1:0-51012 GCA_022495995.1 Adenophora triphylla var. japonica | reverse complement strand
CCCAATATTAGCAAAGATGGAGACCGACAACATCAACCACATGAAAGCTTCTAACCTTGGCTCTTTGGGCGGTCCCACCTCACTAACGGCAAAGTCTCCGTATGCGGTTAAGGGATCGCCACCTCGGCGTTCCAAAGCGTCTCCGTCTCCCCCAGCCTCTTGGGAATCAACTTCAAACCCGACCAAAGCCCGGAACTCCTCGGCCACGTGATATGGTCCCTCCGAAGTCACGGGCCTCCCGGTGAAGCTGTAGCACCGAGTGATAGGCTGTGAAATCGGCGGGAGTCACTGTCAGACTCTCCCAGAACTCAGATGGAAGCTATGAGTGGTGTCCCACCAAAACTCAGATAGGGCCTGGACCAAGCCCTTGCTCTTAGACGTGATGTGGATCCCCCTGCCGATAGCCTCAATGAATGAATCTAGGCCGGTAGCCCGCACCAGCTGCTTGGGGTTCGCCCCATTCTTCTCGAAATCTGGCATCCTCTGCCAAAGCATGACTGCTATCTCAGAAGGTCCTCTAGACTTGTTCTCCTGTAGACAAGCACAACAAAGAAATGCGTCAGTCTTTCATCTCATTTCCAAAAGCATACACATATTCAAAAGGTGCACATGTTTTCAAAAGAAAAGCATTCATAAAGTTTTTCTAGCATCCTTTGCATCAAAAAAGCGTTTTTCATCACTTGAAACACGTCATGTCAAATCATATTACTTTCCTAAAGCACAAAATCACAATTTTCAAAATTCTTTGCACATAAGCATTATTCTTTCGAAAAGTGGCATGCATGAATCCTTTTCATCTTCCAAAATCTTGTTTCTCATTGATAATCAAAATTTTGACTTAGTTCTAGCACATGCAAGAACTCCGTCTCACTTTAGACAATTATCATTCTTACTTTATTTTCGAGAAAAAAGTGGGTCATTCCCATTATTTTTGTCAGATAGATTGCACATACATGTTTTTAGCCTCATAGGTTATTCATCAATGTCTCAAAGTCATTCAAAAATCCTAGGAAAATCCTAGAAAATTCTTAAAATTCGGGTCAAGCCCTAAGTCAATCAATACTCAATTAAAATCGACGGAATCGAGCCAAATAAGAACGCTTACCCTAACCGGTCGCGGGTTCGTCGATTTGTGCTCTCTTCTCCCCGGATAGAGCTCCGATGGAGGCGTAAGAAAGTCATACTTTCTCTCCGTTCGAACGAGTTCCTTCCTCCTCCTTTGAGCGGCCGCGGAGATGTTTCTTCTAGCTTGTCTCGGCATGGGATTACCCTCCGGATCCATTCTTGACCAAAGGAAGCAAGGGAATTGAAGGATTTTCAAATTTTCTCTCCTCTCTCTCTCTTCCTCGGCGTGTTCTTGGGCGGCAATAATGCCCAATGCCCGTTCAAATCAGGTTTTAAATAATCTGGAAAAAACAGACTTCTAGCCGTACGGCTTCTTTTTCCCCCATCTCATGCCGGGCGGCCTCATTCGCTCTGAGCAGAAATTACAATTTTGCCCCTGGACTTTCCACTTGGGCCTACAATTCCCGTTATCCTTTAACTAAGATAACACCCTTTTCAGAAGATGTCCCTTATCTCCTAAGCAATTAAGCTTTCTTCCCAGTCGCCTCCGTTAATTCTGTTATAACGAGATAACGCTAGGTGACAACCTCCGAATTGTCGAAATCCAAACTTTTGCTACCTCTATCACGAATAGTGAAGTATGCTCAAGTTCTTCTAAACTTTAGCTACCTCTATCACGAATAGTGAAGTATGCTAAGTTCTCTAAACTTAAGCTACCTCTATCATGAATAGTGAAGTATGCTTCAGTTTTCCAACTTCAGCTACCTCTATCCCGAATAGTGAAGTATGCTAAGTTCTCTAAACTTAAGCTACCTCTATCACGAATAGTGAAGTATGCTTCAGTTTTCCAACTTCAGCTACCTCTATCCCGAATAGTGAAGTATGCTAAGTTCTCTAAACTTTAGCTACCTCTATCCCGAATAGTGAAGTATGCTCAAGTTCTTCTAACTTAAGCTACCTCTATCCCGAATAGTGAAGTATGCTCGAGTTCTTCTAAACTTAAGCTACCTCTATCACGAATAGTGAAGTATGCTTTAGTTTTCCAACTTTAGCTACCTCTATCACAGATAGTGACGTAAGCTCTAGTTTCAATCAGGTGACAACCTCCATTAATTGTCAATCAGGTGACAACCTCCATTAATTGTCAATCAGGTGACAACCTCCATTAATTGTCAATCAGGTGACAACCTCCATTAATTGTCAATCAAGTGACAACCTCCATTAATTGTCAATCAGGTGACAGCCTCCATTAATTGTCAAAACCCTCAAGGATCCTAGACATCGTTCCTAACTATCTAGTGATGCTTGAACTACGATCAAGGCTTGATTCCTCCGGGATACGTAGGTAGCCTTTTATAAAAGGTCCAGCCATCCGACCACTTTGGTCACCCTGTTCCTTCGTTACTCCTCAGTGATGAAGTAGCCCCTCCTAGAGGTCTAGATATCCGACCATATCGGTCACTTCTAGCGTATCCCCAGTAGGATCAATTGCTTGAGCTCCTAGGTCATTTTCTCTTCTACTTCCCCAGCAAGAGACCAGTTTCTCTTCTCCATTCCTCAGCGGACTCCATTCTGAACTACGGCCTGGCTTGATTCCCACTCGGGATACGTAGGTAGCCTTCCAGAGGTTCAGCCACTCGACCACCTCGGTCTCTCAATCCGTCTTGGCATTCGCCAGATTGGATCCTTTTCTATCGACAACCCCACTCGCCTTGCAAGTGACGTTGCCGAGAGGCTTCTGCAAGTACCCAAATCTGGCTCATGCCTTCCGATTAAATTTCCCGGCAATTTCGGTAAGTTTCCCGGTAATTCCCCGGACCTTCCTAGTGTTCCGGAAATATTTCGGAGCTTGTTCCAAATCATATAGGAATTTGAAAGGGAAGCTTCCCAATTAAGAAACACGTTTTTCTTAATTTGGGAAAACTTCTAGAATGGCCACCTTGCATGATTCTAGAAACATCTTTGAGTCACAAGGATAATGCCGCACTTGCATTAGCCAAGGTCTCTGGCCGCACGGCTTCGTTGGCCTTATCCATTTGCCTATAAATAGAGCCCTCCTCTACCCATTTTAAAACAACCAACAATATCATCAATCACACATAATACGAAGAAGATACTCCCAAGAGCTGCTGGAAGTCTAAGAAGGTGAAGAAGAAGGCCAAGAAGCCACCTCCCTCCTCCTTGAAGATCCCAAGATCAACCTTTCCACCTAGCTCAATCCTAAGAAGAAGAGAAAGCCATTGGTAACCTCTCACACCCTAAACTTGCATCCTAATTGCTCTATGTGATTCTAATTGCTCATTGCATTTCATATAATTGCTATTATCTTGTTTGGGACTTGGTAGATTAAAGATCATATCTTTATACCCCCTTTCCCCCTTTGCATGCATTAGGCATCCTTTGCCATTAAAGATGTAATCTTTTGAATCAAAGGTGCATCCTTTGCACCTAAAAACCCTATTTTTACATAAAAATATCATCTTCATGCATCCTTTGCATATAAAAATCCAATCTTTATGATAAAAATGCATCCTTTGCATATGAAATCCTTTTTCAAGCATCCTATGCATTAAAGATCATATCTTTATCATAAATTAGCATCCTATGCTTTTCAAAATACAATCTTCATGCATCCTTTGCATATTTAAATCCCAATTTCTTCATAAAAATGCATTATTTGCATAAAAATCATGTCTTTATGCATCCTTTGCAAATAAAGATCATTTCTTTAAATCAAATGCATCCTTTGCAACCCAAAAAATGTCATCTTTTCACTAAAAATGTCATTTTTACATGCATTCCCCCATGTCCCCATTAGCAACCTTGGAACGGACCGGTGTAAAAGATCCTATCTTTACATCGTTCCTTCCATAAAGGTTTCATAATTTCTTTAGAAAGGGACAACCTTGAACCCTATATCTCCGATTATCACTTAAGACGAGTATGAAGCATCTATATGAGCTCGACCGTCTTAAAGTGTAGGATTGATGGGCTAAGGACCCTCCTTTTCTAAAAAACCTCATCTTTGACTATAAAGAGAGTCATTCTCTCGATCATGCAAAGTCCAGAGGTTAAAAATGCAATGATCACAAGTCCAAGATGAGGACGGGATCATAACCCCGAATACATAAAATCCAAGAAATCCCGAGCGACAACCAATAAATGGTTTGTACGTCCGAAAGACGACTTGGGACATTCCCTGTGAGCACCCCAACCCGGGACCTAACACGTGTCCCGAGCTAAGGGAGCTCAAACTAAGGAAAACCATCTAAATTTTTAAAACATTTATTGGCCTTTAAAGGAATACCACTTTTCCAAACTTCCAAGTTTAAAAATCAAATTGTAAAATCTCTACTTAGAGGAAATCCAACCACAACTTTAATAAACCGATATCTAATCAATTACATTGGAAACCTTAATTAACATTTGTTTAACAAAAGGGTTTTCCAAACAAAATATAAAAGAGAAATACTTAACAAATACTCCTAACAGTCCACTCCTATACTTAACTTGTCAAGCCTCAAAATGCAAAAGTCCACAATGATACCCCGGCCTCACTGGTTCGGGTCACCTGTCTCGGAATCTAAAACAGTAAAGGGAGAGGGGTGAGAATAAATCTCAATGAGCTATTATGCATGCAGCAATATGCCATATAAGATGCAACACATCAAAAGACATATCCATATAACCCAAGAGGCTCCTTGCCCTCGCCGCCAATCCGCCCTATACCGGTTGGAAACAACGACCAGCTCAGCATGAATATATCACAACACATAGGTACGATAAAGTAACACTTAGAAGGATACTGAGCCAAGGTTTTATCTCCAAAAGGATATACACATCCGAGCAGCAGCAACAGTTGATGAAGCGATTCCGAAACCATGAACAATAACAGCACTCTGGGGACTCGGACACACAGTCGTATCCCCGGTGAAAACTAGACCATCTACCTCAAAAGGAGATGCTAGCCCACAAATCCCACGCAAGGGGGACAAACTCGGCAATGTATGAATTATAATGAACTCGGCTCGGTGCCATTATAAATCCATAACATTGCCCAACAAACAAATAAATCAATACCAGCTGGATTTACATAACTAAGCACAGTAATAACATACTTGCTTAACCAAACATTGTATGATCCAAAGTAGGGATACATACCACGATAGAATATCATAAAGATAGCAATATAAATCCACAAAGGGGATTACAATAGCCACAAGGTAGTATATACTCATGCCCAATCAATATCAAAGTGCCATAGCGCTTATGAGCACACTAAACAACATCAACAACAATATATATAGGTAACACTAAGTAAGGGCACGAGGTATCATTAACCTACCCTACAATTTCTATATACAAGGGTACCAGGCCCCTATGAAGGTTCAAGTTCAATTACCAAGTAGCTTAATGGTGAAACCTATAGATTCTACACTAGTGCAAACTACTCACCAAAGATATGGGGTAAATAAGGCCACTATGTATCATAACCATTCCTTCATATTTCTTATATAACATCGAATAACCTAAATGAAAGTTCAAGATCTATTTCCCAAGTTGGGACTATTTTGGTGAAATCACAAATCAAGCCTCTCAACCATTTTCGGAACAATGTTTAAACTACTTCCACAATTCCATTTTGATCACTTAAGATGTCCTTATGTAGCCAACGTATTCTACTTTAATCTAGGTTAAAGAGATTTCATTTTGGTTCCAGTTTGGTTAGGTTTGAATAGCTATAAAGTTGAGGTGAGAGAATCGACCGTGGGACGACTCGTCCCCCAGGGCACGACTCGTCCCCAAATTACCCCCCACTGAACCTGGCGTCCCCCTATAGGTCACGACTTACCTTCGTCCAAGGGACGACTCGTCCCTCAGCCCAGAATTTGTAAAACCGCAGCAACAACAACCATTCCTCAAAAATCCCAAGGATCCAACCAAAAGCATTCTAAGTTATAAATAAAAAGGGACATTTCCAACTTTGTTAACTTCAATCTACCCATTTATCTCCATGGAACCATGTCTTAAACCTAGGTCAATTCAACTTCCATAAACCATAAAACTTCTATAAACCCAACAAGCTCTAAATCAACACATTCAAGGGAACAAACACAATAATATTTATTTTCATGATCATTCAAAGAAAGAAAGGTCATAATAACTCACCTTTGGATTTGATAAGGGAATGCTAAATCTCTCTAGCTAGATGAACTCCCAAAGATGATCCAACTCCAAAGGTGCTCCTAAACTTGAGTTTGGAGGAAGATTTGCTTGGCTTCAAGAGGAGAGATTGAGAGCTTCCATGGAGGATCTTCAATGGTTTCTCTAGGAGAAAGTATGAACAAAATGAAGAAGGAGGAAGAAGAGTGAGGAGTAAGAGGGAGTAGGGGAAAAGGTGAGGAGGACAATGAAGGGGGGAGGGCCGGATGGAGGGTATGGGGGGGAGAGGAGAGGGGACACTTGTCACCAAGGAGAAGAACAAGACCAAATTGGCCCCTCCTACAAAAATCAAAAAGGCTTTCACCACAAACTAATAACCCTTCCCTAAATTAATTATTCTACCCATTTTAACCTCCTTTTATTATTTATCAAATTTCCATTTTATTATTTTCCAAAATGCTTTATTTAATATCCAATAAATTCTCCAAAGATTTTAATCTTACTTCTCACCCAATTTATCTTAAATTAAGAATTTAAAGACATAATGGAACACATAAAATAAATATAAATATTAAAAGCATCAAATATAATATAAAAATAAATGCCTAGGGTTGGGGTCGTCACACTCACTCCCCCTTAAAGGAAATTCGTCCCGAATTTGAAAAAGACTTACCCTAAAGATCACATAGCAACGGTTACCTTTTACACATTCTAACTTAGTACTTTTCCATTAGATTCCTCGATGGCGTGATTCTCCTATACATCTCATAATCCTAACACTCTAGAACTTCACTTCTCAATTAGTCTCTTCAATACTAGGATTCTTCCAAGATTTTCCGGTTTCATAAGTAATGTCATACTACAACTTAATATTCCGAGAATACCATACCATCATCACTAATCCAAATTTTCACGACCTCAAAGAAAGTATATTAAAATAAAAGTATTACATCTTATGTCTCCCAATACATTACGATATCACATTTAAACTTCAAATACTCCATAAGCTGCCCCAAATCGGTCTATAAGTCGATTCACCAACATTTCCTAGAACTTCAAATGGATTAACAAACTTTGGCGCTAAATTACCTTAGACCTTGCTTCCCCAATTTCATCCCAACAAATTAGAGATCGATATTTTCTTTCCTAACAACGTCTCATACGGTTTTATCTTAATGTTAGAATGATAACTGATATTATACGCAAACCCGCTAAGGTTAATTAAACTTCTCAAGTCGAAAGAAAATCCGTCACACAACACAACCTATTCTTCCAGAATTTGGGTAGTCTTCAAATCTCTTCCTTTCGACTAACTAAATCCTCCAACTCTTAGGATTGGTAACAACTCTCAAAGGACACTTCAAAAGATAAGATTCCGTTTAAATCACACAAACAATTGTAACCGCTCTCGAACAATGATAAGAAATTTCCGCTCTATCTAAGTTAACTTCCTCGAAACATACGCTATCACTTCCCATTTTGCATAACACTACACCTTGATCTTCCTTTAATACACACTTAAAATTTCACAAGATTCTCACATCCACTAGGTAAGGTAAGAGTCAACCTATTTTCCATCACTAACAATATGATTCATCCTCATCACAACCTATACCATTTATACGCCCTTTAGATTCAACCCAAGTAATGACTTTACAATTCTTAAGGGTTCATTAAATTTCTTAGGTAGTACTTGCTAACTCAAAGATCACGGACTCAATCTCACAAGATCCTTGGCAACGCCCGAGTTTAAGACTATAGAACCCAAAATTTGCAATCCTCTCGAGCTAACACTAGCTAAACTTTGCATATAAGGATTCTTCACAAGGAATAATTAACCCAATTCTCAAATTATTTTCACGATCTTCCCGGAACTTTAATCAACAAGGAGATCATCAATTCTAATTACTCTAAAGTCATCAAAATAGGGATTACAATTCTGCTTATCCTACTCAGAACCAACACATGAAACATATCGACGGGAGCACAATTACCATTTACTTACAACTAGCACATAAAAATTTTGGAAAAGACTCCTTATGCAAGTCTAGCATATATCAATTGCTCTTCACATCTTAACTCAAAAATTTTCACCTTAAATACCCACATATAACAAGAATTTCACATTAAGGTTTACCTATAACAATTACCAATATAAGCAAATCTAGGCATGGAAAAAGGAGACTCACCTATTATGATAGTCTACCATTATACAACAATTACTTAACCATACCTGTCAAATATATCTCAAAATCATAATTTAATAATCGTACCAATTCAACTGGCAATACATGCTCAGCCATAACCACATCACCATCGTGGTAAACCAAAGAAGGTTCGAGGTATTCTCTCATAAGAGCAGAATCCTCCAACAATAAAACAAATTCTCAACGATATATGTCACATATAAGCAAAATGTGATGCCAAACATAAATGATATGCAACATGATCTATAATATATGACCCCCAACTTTTGAGACAGGAAATATACCTCTAGTGACCTCGGAGGGATCCATCTCTCCTGGATCCGAAACACGCACTCGACCACAGACCCTCCCCTTCGGTTCTCCTTCGCTATCTCTTTTGGTACTATCTCTTTGTCGTTCACCTTGCTGACTGCTGCTTGAAGCTCTTCCCCGCTGCAACCTTGGGCAATTTCTCCTAAAGTGTCCCAATGCTCCACAACTTAAACACTTGCCTTGCTTACTCCAACATCGATCTTCGGTATGTCCAACCTTCTTGCAAAATCCACAAATCATCCCATACTGTTTGGGTACTGACCTAGACGAAGAAGCTACCCTAAGTTCCCCTCTCTTATTCCCTGAGGCTGAAGTCCTTGGTTGTCCTCTAGTGATTTTGGATCCTTGTCCTATATACTTTGGCTTGTTTCCAATCCCATCTTCCGATTTTCCACTATTTTCCCCGATGTCCTTTTCAAACTTATATGCTCTATCTATGATTTGGAAAGCGGTGAAATTATTAATCCATACTTTCTTCCTAAGCTCGCTCCTCAAACTGTTACAAACTTCTGAACCCTTTTTACTTCATGCGATACTAAATGAGGGCAACACCTAGCTAATTCCTCAAACCGGACTGAATACTGATCTACCGTCATGTTCCCTTGTTTTAGTCTTATGAATTCAATCTCCTTTTTATCCCTTGTAACCATAGAAATGAAATAGTCCTCGAACTGTTGAGTGAAATTATCCCAAGTCTGGGGCGTATGATCCCGCTCCCAACTTCCCTTCAATATCTGCCACCACTGACCAGCTAAACCCTCAAGTTTGAACACGGCATACCTAACTTTCTCTTCGTTGGGACTTTCTATAACCTCAAGAATCCTATTCATTTCTGCTAACCAATTTTCTGCCCTGAACGGATTCGGATCTCCGTTAAAGCTCGGTGGGTTCATCTTCACAAATCTTTCCAATCCATCACTTTGACATCCCTCGGGTTGATTCGGAACTGATCCTCTAGTCTCCATATCCTGTACAAACTTCCTGAATAATTTCATCATCTCTTCATTCTGAATTCCACCTATGCCCATATCTACTTCAATTTCTAGAACCTTCCGCTGATCATCCTTGCTTCCAGCCATTAGAACGAACTCCTGCATAAAACACTCGACGTCAATTTCCACACATTCCCCCTTAGTTTAGACATCTACCCTTGACCTCTAAACTAAGCTCTGATACCAACTGTGAGCACCCCAACCCGGGACCTAACACGTGTCCCGAGCTAAGGGAGCTCAAACTAAGGAAAACCATCTAAATTTTTAAAACATTTATTGGCCTTTAAAGGAATACCACTTTTCCAAACTTCCAAGTTTAAAAATCAAATTGTAAAATCTCTACTTAGAGGAAATCCAACCACAACTTTAATAAACCGATATCTAATCAATTACATTGGAAACCTTAATTAACATTTGTTTAACAAAAGGGTTTTCCAAACAAAATATAAAAGAGAAATACTTAACAAATACTCCTAACAGTCCACTCCTATACTTAACTTGTCAAGCCTCAAAATGCAAAAGTCCACAATGATACCCCGGCCTCACTGGTTCGGGTCACCTGTCTCGGAATCTAAAACAGTAAAGGGAGAGGGGTGAGAATAAATCTCAATGAGCTATTATGCATGCAGCAATATGCCATATACGATGCAACACATCAAAAGACATATCCATATAACCCAAGAGGCTCCTGCCGCAACCGTCCCATCTGGTTGGAAACAACGACCCGGCTCGACATGAATATATCACAACACATAGGTACGATAAAGTAACACTTACAAGGACACTGAGCCAAGGTTTTATCTCCAAAAGGATATACACATCCGAGCAAAGCAGTTTGATGAAGCGATTCGAAACCATGAACAATAACGGCACTGGGGACTCGGACACACAGTCGTATCCCGGTGAAAACTAGACCATCTACCTCAAAAGGAGATGCTAGCCCACAAATCCCACGCAAGAGGACAAACTCGGCAATGTATGAATTATAATGAACTCGGCTCGGTGCCATTATAAATCCATAACATTGCCCAACAAACAAATAAATCAATACCCAATTTGGATTTACATAACTAAGCACAGTAATAACATACTTGCTTAACCAAACATTGTATGATCCAAAGTAGGGATACATACCACGATAGAATATCATAAAGATAGCAATATAAATCCACAAAGGGGATTACAATAGCCACAAGGTAGTATATACTCATGCCCAATCAATATCAAAGTGCCACAGTTTATGAGCACACTAAACAACATCAACAACAATATATATAGGTAACACTAAGTAAGGGCACGAGGTATCATTAACCTACCCTACAATTTCTATATACAAGGGTACCAGGCCCCTATGAAGGTTCAAGTTCAATTACCAAGTAGCTTAATGGTGAAACCTATAGATTCTACACTAGTGCAAACTACTCACCAAAGATATGGGGTAAATAAGGCCACTATGTATCATAACCATTCCTTCATATTTCTTATATAACATCGAATAACCTAAATGAAAGTTCAAGATCTATTTCCCAAGTTGGGACTATTTTGGTGAAATCACAAATCAAGCCTCTCAACCATTTTCGGAACAATGTTTAAACTACTTCCACAATTCCATTTTGATCACTTAAGATGTCCTTATGTAGCCAACGTATTCTACTTTAATCTAGGTTAAAGAGATTTCATTTTGGTTCCAGTTTGGTTAGGTTTGAATAGCTATAAAGTTGAGGTGAGAAAATCTGACCAGGGGACGACTCGTCCCCCAGGGCACGACTCGTCCCCAAGTTACCCCCCACTGAACCTGGCGTCCCCCTATAGGTCACGACTTACCTTCGTCCAAGGGACGACTCGTCCCTCAGCCCAGAATTTGTAAAACCGCAGCAACAACAACCATTCCTCAAAAATCCCAAGGATCCAACCAAAAGCATTCTAAGTTATAAATAAAAAGGGACATTTCCAACTTTGTTAACTTCAATCTACCCATTTATCTCCATGGAACCATGTCTTAAACCTAGGTCAATTCAACTTCCATAAACCATAAAACTTCTATAAACCCAACAAGCTCTAAATCAACACATTCAAGGGAACAAACACAATAATATTTATTTTCATGATCATTCAAAGAAAGAAAGGTCATAATAACTCACCTTTGGATTTGCTAAGGGAATGCTAAATCTCTCTAGCTAGATGAACTCCCAAAGATGATCCAACTCCAAAGGTGCTCCTAAACTTGAGTTTGGAGGAAGATTTGCTTGGCTTCAAGAGGAGAGATTGAGAGCTTCCATGGAGGATCTTCAATGGTTTCTCTAGGAGAAAGTATGAACAAAATGAAGAAGGAGGAAGAAGAGTGAGGAGTAAGAGGGAGTAGGGGAAAAAGGTGAGGAGGACAATGAAGGGGGGGGGGGCCGGATGGAGGGGTATGGGGGGAGAGGAGAGGGGGACACTTGTCACCAAGGAGAAGAACAAGACCAAATTGGCCCCTCCTACAAAAATCAAAAAGGCTTTCACCACAAACTAATAACCCTTCCCTAAATTAATTATTCTACCCATTTTAACCTCCTTTTATTATTTATCAAATTTCCATTTTATTATTTTCCAAAATGCTTTATTTAATATCCAATAAATTCTCCAAAGATTTTAATCTTACTTCTCACCCAATTTATCTTAAATTAAGAATTTAAAGACATAATGGAACACATAAAATAAATATAAATATTAAAAGCATCAAATATAATATAAAAATAAATGCCTAGGGTTGGGGTCGTCACATTCCCCCCCCCCCTTTATTTTCAAACACATGCACACAAGAAAGCACGCAAGCCAGCACGATTAATGGAATCTTGGGAGACTTGCTCCGGCAAGGCACCTTGGGTGAACGACGATCCGTTCTTCCCAATGGGTAACTTAACCTCTGAACCCATAAAACCTTTTTTTCAAAGTTTTGAGGTAATCAAAATGGCGTGGCGACTCCGTTTTTCAAATTAAACCGGATGTCTTCAAACTCGCGTGAATTTCCAATACACAAAATTTGGGGCACACATTCACACTATTATCAAAAATGATTAATACAAGTACCCGATACATCAACTCATGTAATTGATATTAAATGATATTATTTATCATAAATGTTATGATTTATTTTGTTACATTTCTTTAGTTAATTTTCATTTATGGGTAACTTTTATTTAAAATTATATAATAATTTCATAAATTAACCTTAAATTTATAAAATTTAACCAACTCTAAATTAACTTTCAAATGACGAGAAACACATTGTTATGTCTCAACTTAATAAACAGAAAAAAAAATTACATTCAACGTTGGTTCGATGGGTAGTGGCTGAGATACATCAAATATTTCGGCTGGTACTGGTTGAATTTCTTTGAATGGTTCGGTCAGTACTGGCCGAACCATTGTAACTTGGGAAAAAAAATTAAAAAAACTTTAACATATTATTTGGGTATATAACATTGTTTTGTCATGTGAGTTTTACAAATAAATAAAAAAAATGCACTTAATATAACTTCCGGGCAGTAGTGGCCGAACAGAAGAAGGGTATTCGGTCAGTACAGGCTGAATTTTTTGATTGGTTCGGTCAGTACTCGGCGAACTTTTGTATTTTAAATAAAAAAAAATAAAAATTGGCCTATTATTTGGATATATAACATTGTTTTGTCATGAGTTTTACAAAAAAATAAAAAAAATGCTCTTAATATAGCTTTCGGCCAATAGTAGCCGAACATAAGAAAAAGGGTATTCGGTCAGTACTGGCTAAACTTTTTGATTTGTTCGATCAGTACTGGCCGAACTTTTGTAACTTGGGCAAAAATAAAGGATATTATTTGGGTACATAACATTGTTTTGACCTCAGAATAGTGATATAATCGAAATAGAATTTTTTTTTAATTATTTTTAAATACTTAAAATCTATTCAAACATACTGCAAAACATGAGAAATTGTACAAACACCAAATACAAAACTAAAAATAATTGTTCATGCATTGTTTCAGAGACATAATAAAAAGACCAAATAATACAAATCTAATATCGTTTTCTTGTACCCTGAGAAATTGATGGCGTTATGGGATTTGAGTTGCTACGAGTGATCTAAAGATGACTTTCATAACCTCTTGTACACTAATCGAGTGATCTCCGTCTGTCCATCTTTCAGCAATATGTATCATCACGTCCCAGACATTCATGATCATATCCCACGGATTTGGGGCAGCAAATTCAGTTGTCCTCCTGACAGCGTGATCTCTCTCAGCTATGGGGTGTACAATATGATGGGAATAAGTAGAGTATCATTACAGATAATCATCGGCAGTCTCTTGTGGCACTCTATAGTTTCGGAACGAGCGTTTATCGAGGCAATGTGACTTTCAGAAAGAGAATAATTAGGCAAACATGATCTACCACACCAAAGACTTCTTATCTTCTCTCGGCATCCCTAGTCCAAGTGGAGTGCTTGGTATTGTTTGCACAAACTCAAACTGTCTCAAGACCCGATCGGAAGATGTGGCTCCACGACATTACCAGTAACTATGGCTCCTTGATATAGAGTGGCTCTAGGAAAAGGATATTGAGTACGAATACCTTCATACGACATCCAAATCACCTACAAATAAAAACATAAAAAATATTAATATAGTTTCATCTAAGAAAACAAAAATACATGTGAGAAATACTACATAAACAATACTTACCTCCATGTCCTTGATTATGTCAATATGTTGCCTCTTAACTTGCACGTAGATAACTATCGCTGCATGAGCCCTCGATGGTAGCCACTTCAATGAGAGCGACAAATTGGGTAGATAAGAGATGTTAAAACCGTTCCTAAATGCAGGGAACCTCTGATAAACCCATTCCCCCAACAAAGTTAAGTAGTCGGAAATCTGATGGCAGTTCCACCTCAATCATTTTCCTCGTTGCCGGTATAGATAAGCTAACGCTCCTGCTCCTCAAGCATAATCTCTAATTTCCCCCTCGTCTCTAAATAAATCGAGGTAGCTCGCACTAACACACGTCCCGGTCTTACCCGAGAAAATTGTGTACCCCAATAAATATAGCAGATATGCCTTAGCAGCACATGCAGCTTTTTGGGGGTCTGAAGAGTACAAATTAGGGGAGAACTCTATTCTCATCCATTCAAGATTCACCAATGCCCCTTTGGAAGGTATTCATGTTGGTGTAATGCCCTAGGCGTTTAGTTATGTTTGACTTATAACTTAATACCGTTATGTAATCATCTTTGCCATTTATTATAGAGAATGTTTATTTGGTTTATTATATGTTTTGCATGTCTATTATAATAACATGCGTCCTTAGTTATTGTGAATAACTAATATAAGTTTGTAATGGATAATCATAGAGATGATTATATGCATGGGATGCACATTACACTTATGGGTACTTGTTAGAGAACAAGGTACTGGACATGACCTACCTATGAGATTTATGACATGGTCTATGGTCATATATGTCATGGTTAAATCTCATGATAGTCAAGCCATTAGAATCCTTTGTACCTGGGATTTTTCCCTCTCGTTGAGAGAGATGTTTGCTTGGGCCCCTCGATGAATGTTGTTGATGAAATGTGTGACCACACTCAAGAGATTTGATAGAGATCAAATGCACTTGGATTATCAACATATTCGGAGTCGAGAAAGCATTGAACAATATAAGTTGACTTGGACCATGACTTATGTTCAATATGACATTGTGGACAAAGGGATTGTGCCATTGATCTATCAAGGAATCAAGCTTTGATGTTATATTTAATTGGGTGGACATAATGACTTGCTAGAAATCACTTATATCTTGTGAGGTTCATGTTTCAACTCACTACCAACATAAATATAATTCATAAAGGGTCACACACAAAGAACGAATTGGAAAATGGCTCAATATGTGAATTTTGGGATCTGGCACGACTCGTGCCTAGGGTCACGACTCGTGACTTTAATCAGTACGACTGCATGTAAAGGCACGACTCGTGATATTGAGAAATCTGGGGTTGGGGACGACTCGTGCCCTCAGGCATGACTCATGCCCTCAATCAACATTACTTCAGACTCGTACCACGACTTGTTTTGCCAAGGCACGACTCGTGCCCTCCAGCACGACTCGTGCCTGCGGTTGAAAAGTCCGTACGCGCATGTTTCTTGATTGAATTAGTTTCTGGCTTGGACTAGGATTCTCTCTAGTGTTAGGGATTTATATTGAGTATAAATAGAACCCTTCTCCTTAGCCATAAACACACAAAATTTAGGGTTTTGGAAACACTAAATCATTGATTTTGATTGAGAATCAAAGATCAAAAATCAATTCCATACACAGTCATTGATTGTTGAATATCGATTCAACAATTGGGATCATCTAGCAATCCTACAAGATACAAGATCTTGGTTCGTTCGCGTGTGGATTACCAATAGAGGGTGATTTCGTTATCACCTAAAGCTTGAAGATCAATTCATCGCAAGGAAGAACAAAGAAAAGATCAAAGGTTCGTCAACGATTCAAAGGTTGAATCGCAGATTCGTTCTCGAACAACAAAATCGTTGTTAAGGTATGTAAATTGATTTCATAATTTTAATCCATTCATGTTAGATGAATTTATGGCTAGGGTTTTGTGTTATATGTTAAAGACTTTCGCTGCGTCTGTAACCCCAAAACCCAACAATTCCATCTTTAGCCACTTTTTTATCACTCTCAAAACCTCAACGACTTTATCAAGAGGTGAATGGTTAGAATAACCGGGACTCTCAAACAAGGGCTGACCTACTACCGGAAGCCACGTAAGACAAGACACATCCTCTAGAGTGATGGTCATCTCCCCAAATGTCATATGTAAACTATTAGTTTTCGGGTGCCATCGTTTCACAAAAGCGTTAACCAACGTCTTATCCACGTTGTCATATACTCCACTCAGTAAGCACAAAATACAGGAATTACCAATAATATTTTGAACCAGCTCAGACAAATTATCAATGTCCAACTTCCACTTTCTCAACTTTCTGATATGATTAATATATTTTAATTTACGATCATCTTTACCGTCCCATATGTATTTTGCAACATGTGTTTCATTGGAAATGAGTAAAGATTTGTATCTCGGGCCACCGGGAAAAGAGATTTCACCCCCACCTCCCTCGATGTCATCCTCATCTTCCGGCTCACTGTTATTCTGAGCCTCAGGAACATTCATCTGAGGTGAGGTTTCCATATTATCTTCATCCTCATTATACACTGAATATCTGCCTTCATACTCTTCATGGTACACTGAAGGCCTGGCTTCATGCTGATATCCTTCTTCATTATAGATCGAATGTCGAGGACCAATATATGCATCCCCAACTCGCTCGGCATCAAGGTTTTACGTAGATTGCCCTTGATTACGTGAGTATTCATGTTGCTTTCTAGCAGAAGTAGTTGGACGTCTTCTTGTAAACATCTGTTTAACTGCAAATAAAACATCAAAAATCAAACTCAATACAATTTCATATCATATCAAACTCAAACTCAAACACTTTACATCATATTTTCATCATTTTAATTTCATAAAATGATATTTACAAGCTCAAAACATCAATATTAACATGAAATCCACATCTAAGCATTAATTGGTAAGTCATATCATATTGTAAAAGTTCGGCCATGAGTGGCTGAAAATAGTCAAAAAATCAGTCGGTGTGGCTGAAAAATGTCAAGAAATTTGGTCGGGTGTGGCTGAAATAACTCAAGAAGTTCGGCCGGATGTGGTTGACTTTTTGAGCAAAATTCGGCCACTACTGACCGAACAGATTCACAAATTCGATCGGTACCGGCCGAATCCCACAAACCCAGAATTTGAATAATAATTGAAACATAAATCGAACGTGTAAGTGCAGTATAGTGGTGTTACCACAAGTACTGCTAACACCCTCTAAGTGTTACCAGACGAAGGTGTTATCACAAGTGCTGACAGCACTTTTACAATGTTATCAAACACGGTCTGATATGATTAGTTGAACATTTCTTTCATATGTTATATTGTATTAATTTATAACTATACCTGCAAAATATATGTTTGTTGTTAGTCTAATTTACAAGTTATAACAAATATGTAGATAAGCTACAAGCGTGGAAGAACGAGTCAAGGGAATTTACGCATAAAAGGAGATTTATGCGTAACTCGTGTAAATGAAAGAACCACGTGGGAAGACATGTTGCTGAATAAAGAAGAGTGCAAACACAGAAAAGCATGTGGGTACAAGAGATTGAAGCTAGGTGTAGCGATGCGCGGATTTTAAACATCCCCTTTTTGTTTATCTTTTGAGTCGCCACCTATATTATTCGTTTGGAAAACATAGAAAAACCATTTTTGAAAGAGATTTTGGGTTCGGGGCTTAGGTTATGGAATGGGAAGGACAAGGAGCACCCATTCCATCCAATCCGGAGATCGGTCTTGCTAAAGAAAAGAGAGGTTTTCGAAAAAGAAGAAGATTTCAAATAGAAAAGAATAAAATAAAGATCCATTTAATGGGGTTAAACGGAATGTAGGATCGATTGCTTCGAGACCATTCCCATGATTTAGGGAGGCTCTAGGCCGATCCTAGATTCTATGTATTTATACCACTCTAACAATCAATTAGAAAGGAAATAGGGGTTACCTTGCGTGAGGTGATTCGGGCAGAGTTTCGACTCAAGTTTAGAATCGAATCTTGACACGGATAGAGCTTTGCCTCAGTCCTTGACTCGGATCTTGATGTTTGTTTATCAACGAGGTTGACAAACAAACTTTAAGGTGATTTTAGGGGTGATTTACAGGAATCTTTCAGGGAGAGAAACCAGTAAATGTAGGGGAATTGTGGACCTCTGAAATACTGAAAGTCATCCAGTATTTATAGGTGTTGGAAAGGTGTTGAAGATGAGATCAAACACCTTGAGAAGGTTCCAGACTCCATAATTAATTGATTGGCCGGATGGATGAAGTTTTATCTCGAAAAGAGGTTGAAATCGACGAGGATACTGCCATCTGCATTCTGCAGAACACCATTATCTTGCGTGAGACACGCCACTCCGCGCGAGATATTGCAGTTTGCGGACAATTCTGCCCTTCCCTCATTATCTCGTATGCAGTTTAGTCCCAAACTAACGGTGGTTAGTCAAAACTTAACGAAACATGACGAAATGGTGGATTTCTACTCCTTGACTCAAAGCGAGACTTAGAGTGGTAAAAATATAATCTGATGGGTTCAGAATGGGGTGTCTACTGAGCCCCTCGTCGACAAGTCTTATGGAAGAAGTCATGTCGACGATATAAAAGACATCATTCTGAACATCGGGATGGTCGGGCCGCACGGCTTCCTACGTATCTCTATCGAAGAATTAGACCATAACGTAGTTCGACTCCAAAACATGAAAAGGCTGCTTTAGGTATTTTGAAAATCATTTTGAAAATCGAGGAGATTTTATTTTTGAAAAGGTAAATTCATACTGAGGAATCAAATCAAGACCCAATTCGGAATATACCTGCCTGTCTGAAGATTCGCCTGTCTGGGCTCCGAACCTGCGAGGAAATATGTTAGAAAACAAAGGCTTACCTGTTCGGTCCTCTGAGTCCTGTCGATTTTGTGACGATTCGCCTGTCTGGGCTCCGAATCGGGCTTTTTGTTGTTGAGGATGACGATTCACCTGTTTGGGCATTGAATCGGGCTTTTGTGATGACGATCCACCTATCTGGGCATTGGACCGGGCTTTTGATTTGATGATCCACCTATCTGGGCGTTGGATTGGGCTTTTCTGTTGACGATCCACCTATCTGGATGTTGGACCGGGTTTTTCTTTTGACGATCCACCTGTCTGGGCGTTGGATCGGGCTTTTCTTTTGATGATTCACCTTTCTGGGCTCTGAATCATGTGGAATGAGTTGATCTTTGGATCAATTGGTTTTCGGGTGACTGGTGTCGTACCGAGTGATCGTGCGGGTGTCACGTTCGGCTCGTTCCGTGACTTGCGATGCTGATTTTTCCACGTTTCCTTGCTAGTGTATCATTTCCAAGGGTAAATATGTCAAAATTTTGAATTTTGACGTTGCGTAGACGCTTATTGCCGAGGACAATTTTGTAAAATTCCAGAAGGTATATCTCGCGCGAGATATCTTGTCTCGTGCGACACATACACTGTCGGGTCAATATAACACATCTGCTGTTTATTTTGAAAACACTTATTTTCAAATTCTCTTTCTCAGCTCGAGCCAAGGCAATTTTCCTCTGTGATTTTTCGTGTGTTGCTTGTTGATTCTTTCTCCCAATCAACCTTCAATCCTTCCTCCCTCCACAATCAATGGCTCAAGAGAGAAAAATCCGATTTTGGGGAGTTATTTGCTTGGAAAAGAGTATCCCCGCGATGACCTCACTTTTGATAGGGACGTGCATATTTCTATCGCCGTTCGGGAAGGTTTCTTGTTTCTTGTATTGCATTGCCTTTGAACCCATGCTTTTTTGAATTCAAACTTCATCAATGGCAGTTTTTCTTTGCTTTTTGTTTAGAACTTGGTTCCACCTTGCATGCTTCGTTTTTTTGTTGGATTTGTTGGATGCTTGTTGTTGTATTGTGTGCATATAAGTCCCCTACATATCATGGATTGTAGGAGGGGTTAATTCGGGTAGTCAAATGCATCTTTGGGCATGCTTTTCTTGTTCGCACGCCAAGTGTTCGATGAAATGCCTCAATGAAAATTTTCTTCTATTTCTTTGAATTTTTGCCATGGGATGTTGTCTAACATTGCTCTTTTGCTTTTCCTTTGTCTTGCAGTCGTACAGGCCAACCAAAAATTGCCGTGGGAGCTCGAAATTGGCTAGAGCTTTGTGGGACAAGATCAAGGGCCTTACTGGGGTTCGAGCTAGGATGGCTCAAACGGGACTCCTGACCTTCGTCGATCACTTCCAAGGGATGAGGCGGACTCCCCAAGTTCTTCAGGAAATCCGGGAGAGGTGGTGGGATACTACTCACATCGTGCATCTGCGCTTCAGGGAAGCCACTATGACTCCGACGGACTTTCTTGCTATTATGGGGCTAGAGTTCATCGGTGAGCCCCTTCCGAAGACTGCGGGTTATAAGCCTGCGAGCCCGGCTGTGTGGAGGCAGCTGATTGGTTTTGCCCCTAACAAGGTTAAGGGGTTTGCTGTTGAGTTGTCACCTCTCCGGGGTCAACTTGAGACTTATAAGGAGAAGCCGAATGCGGGTACTGATCGGTTGGTGCGGGGCGCCCTCTGGTACATTCTGTCGGAGACAATTTTTGCGAACCACTCTTCTACGGCCCGTCTCTTTCTCTTAGGTTTGTTGGTTGATTTGGATGATGTGAGGACTTATGATTGGGGCTCAGCGGGCCTGGCCTTCTGCTATCACGCCATGGACGAGGCGTGTAGGCATACCAAGGATTCCCTGTCAGGGTATTCTTATGCTTGGGAGGTATGCTCCTGATTCTGTCTCTGTCTTTTATCTGTACTCTTTGTCTGTATTTCGTACTGAATCTGTTTTGTTTTCTTGTATAGGTATGGGGCTATGTTGTCTTCGGGTTGTACAAGTTTGAGCTAGATAGCCGGACCCCTTTGTTCCCGGATATCAGGAGGTGGAGCCACCCCAATCGGAGTGTTGATGAGGAAGAGGATCAGGAGTGGACCCTGACGGTTGCAGAGGCGCGGGCCATGTTGGACGCCTTTGAGTATGAGCGACTGGGCTTTTATCCATGGACCTTGGTTGAACGGGAGGTTCACCGCGCTTGGGATGCCACTGCGATGCAGAGGATGTTGGTATCTCTGGAGGGGGATACCATGTATCTGGGCGAGCGAGTCTTTCCTCAGCATGGCAAAGGTACACTGCCGTATAGGGTGCCAGCGGATCCGCCGAGGGCGATGTACCCTACCCACTTCATTCCAGATGATGATTATGCCGATCTTATGGAGGGTTGTTCGGCTATGACTCGTGTTGTCCGAGGAGCTTCCTATGCGGAGTTATTGCCTAGACTGATGGGTCCTCTTCCGGTGGGTGCTAGGCGATCGCTTGCTCGGGGTTCTGCCTCTGCCTCTACCTCAGGTTCATCAGCCCCTAGCACTTCTTCCCAGTCTGCTGGTTCTCTGCCTTTCGTGCCAGATTTTGGTCCTTTGAGCTACACGTATATGATGGGGAGCATGCCAATGATGGGCCACATCCCAACTCCGGACCATATTCTTGAGGGTTACCACCTTTCACCTGATGTCTCCTCGGTATGTTTTTGTACATACTATTTCACGTATTGTCCATATAAGTGTAGTCCGACTTCATCTGAGGATTTCTTTCTTTTTGTTGTCAGATCACTATGTCCGCGGCTGAATACAACCGTGGAGCGAGCAAGATGGCGGGACTGATGGCCCTGGTGTCGGACCTGTCTGAGAGGCTGTTCCAGAAGGCATCTTTGGCGGCTTCGACGGTGGCCTCTGCGGTGACTCCGACTTGTGGAGCCAAGAGGTTGAGGAGGGACGGTAGCCCCAGTGGTGGTGAAGGCGGAGGTGCCGGCGGCTCAGGTAACCTGATGGCTTGATTCCCCTTTTCTCCCCACTTGTTTTCTGATGATTTGTAAATATTGGCCGTGTGGGCCCAGACAATTTTTCCTTTCTTTTGGTCCCTGTTAGCACATAGATAGCACAAAAAATAAGGTTTTCTTAATTCCTAGTCCTAGGTCTAATTAGTTAGTTTTTTAACTTTCTCGACTTTCCGTGGTTGGAATTGAAATGGCCATTTAGGCCACAGTTTTGAGCTTAATTTTGGTGTTGCACTGCATGTTAAGAATTGTACGTGCAGGTTTTCATGACTTGCTTCGTCAAGTCGTGGCTAGATTGTTTATTTGTGCAGAACTGTTGTTGTTCCTGCCATGGCGATGTATCGCGCGGGATAAGGCATCTCGCGCGAGACACACTACCCAGGCAGAATCCTTTTACTTCTTCGAACGGGATTTTGTCAGTTTTCCCTATAAAAACACCCTGTAGTCCGACTAGATAACTCATCCTAGCCTTTCAAACTCTAGAGATATTCTGTTAGGGTGGAGTTCTTGTCTTCTTTTCCAACCCTGTGATCCATGGCTTCCAAGGAGATCGCCCCAACGTCCATGATTGTTGATGGTTTCTTTGCCGTCTGAAGTGATTGAAGCCTTCAAGCAAGCATCAAGAGATTTTGTGAGGTCATTTCGCAATCGATCTCGCAATAAGTTCATAGCAGAATTCGGATTCAGAATCCTTTTCACCTTGAAGAACCTCCAACCGGATTGGAATCTTTTGCAGGGTGCTGCTCGATTTTGGGATCCCTCTGTTCATCTCTTCAATTTTTCTCTTAATGAGATGGTGCCTACCGTTGAGGAATTTGCTATTATTTTGGATATGCCCTTGACTGGTGAGATTGCTGTTCCTAAATACAATAGGAATCATTCAGAGGCCTTGAATGAATTGCGAGGGATCCCCCTTGATACTTGCTATGAGTTGGTTCACCGCATGTGGGTAGATTGTTCTTCTTTTCCTGAGCGATTCAGCGGAGATTCAGATGATGACGCCCTTCATGTTTACAAACGAAACTTTCTGGCCCTTTTTCTTTTCGGAGATGTTTTGTTCACATGCAGGGATGGCTTGGTTGACTCCCAATTGGTGAAAATTGTTCTGCAGGCTAGAAAACATTCTAGGAACATCATTCCGCTAATTTTAGGTGAAACCCTGCATGGTCTTGATGAGTTGCATAAGACCGATTCCATGACTCAAGGGAGTCCTCTTTTGTTGACTATTTGGCTTAGGGAGCATCTCAAGTTGGTAGGTCCCCCGTTGGAATATTTCCCGTTCACATATCATACGCGAAAGTTACTGATCAAGGATCTCTCGGTGGATGAGTGGGCTGAGTTGATTGCGAAGTCTGTAACGGCTGATATCCTTTGGTGTCCACCTTATTGGATATTGAACAAGTATGTTGCCAATACCAAGGGTTTTGACAGGGTTGTTCTCCCGGGTTTGCGAGATACCTCGTTTTATTTTCCCAAGCGGGTGCTCCGTCAGTTTGGTCAGAAGCAGGACACTTATCTTTTCGAAGGGGCCTTTCGTGGTGTGTCTTATATTGGTGTAGAGTTCACGCAGGTGATAGCTCAAGCATGGGGCGAAGGAGCTAGTCGGGACCGCTGGTCGAACCTTCGGACTTTTGGTGCAAGCGTCTTCTTATCAGACAAGTATCTGGATTGATTTCTTCATACTGGCCACCCTAGTGTGGAGAATATTGATGATCTGCGGCTTCCATTGTTAGGGGATTCTTTCGTAGCTAGCAGTATTTTGTGAAGGAGTGAGGCTTAATCTGATCCTGCTAATGTACGGACCGATCCAACCCAGGATTTTCTTGATGGGGATTGGTACGAGAGGCGAGTCAAAGGGATGCCTGGAAAGACGCAAGCTTTAGATAGGCCCAATGTCTTCAAGAGGCTTTCGGAGTCCGTCTTTACTCGTCTCGAGGGATGTTCTGCTTCGAAGGGCCCAAAGCGCAAGAAGGATCGCGAAGACGGTGGTGATCATGTCCGCTGGCCTACCAAGTCAATGAAAGGCTAGATCTTAAGGAGTACCAAGAGATTGCTTTGATAGATCAATAGTTTTGTTTTATTAGTATTTTTTTTTCAAGCTTGTTAGCTTAGCAAATTAGTCGTTGTGGTTAGAATTTCCCTTTTGCCATTAATAAAATGCATTTGATTAATAAAAGGACAAAATTAGATTTATTTATTTGATTAGACCGAACCCGAAGGCTGCCTACGTTCCTCTTTTACAGCAATTAAATAAGAGGCTCAGGTCTAACGTAGTTCATTTTTGAGAGAAAAGGGACAAAATACGGTTTCAGGCCGAGGGATAATCTCGCGCGAGACAAGGCCTCCTTCTTTTTTTTTTATGCACACTCTTTCTTTTGCCTAGACTGCCCTTTTGGGTTTTCAATCTAGCTGGCTTCTTTTCTTGTGCAAGCTCTAATTTTTGCCTAGGCCGTCCCCTTCGGGATTTTCAACCTAACGAGCGTTTTTCTTTTAAGAGGCCAAGTCACGCGAAGTATTTCTTGAGTTTGTCCATGTTGACTGGCTTCGGTAGCTGATCTCCGTCTAAGTCTACCAGCTGAAGGGCTCCCCCAGAGAATATCTTCTTTACGATGTAGGGTCCTATCCATCTTGGTCCCCACTTGCCTAGCGGGTTGAAAGGTCCAAGTCGATGCTCGCGGAGAACCAGGTCGCCCACTTTGATATTCCTTGTCTAGACCTTTTTGTTGAAAGCTCTCGCCTTTCTTCTTTGGTAAGCTTGAGTGTGCTTGGCTGCTTTTAGCCTCCTTTCATCTAGCAAGGCTAACTCTTCGTATCTGCTTTCTAGCCAGTCGACTTCATTCACTTGGTTTTCTAGGAGAACCCTTAGTGATGGTATTTCCAATTCTATTGGCAAGACAGCCTCCATTCCGAATGTGAGGGCGTAGGGAGTCTCTCCTGTAGCCGTTCGGACTGATGTGCGGTATCCCCACAGTGCGAAGGGTAACTTGTCGGGCCAGTCTCTCTCAGTGATTGCCATTTTTCTGATGATGGTTTCGATTGTCTTATTTGTGGCTTCAACTGCTCCATTCGTCTGAGTCCTGTAAGGAGATGACTTGTGCCTTGTGATTTTGTACTCGGTTAGGAGGTAATCGGTTTCCTTCTTGAAGTGCGAGCCATTATCGGATATCATCTCTTGCGGGACCCCGTATCGGCAGATGATGTTGTGTTTGATGAATTCTGCAACCTTTCTGGTATTCAAAACTTTGTAGGAGGCAGCCTCGACCCATTTAGTGAAATAGTCGATGGCTACTAGGACGAAGCAGTGCACATTGGCTCCTGTGGGTGTGACCTTTCCAATCACGTCTATCCCCCATGTCGAGAACGGCCAAGGAGAAGTCATAGGGTACAGTAAGGAAGGCGGTGCGTGCTGAAGGTTGGCATGTATCTGACACTTATGGCATTTCTTGACCATTCTGGTACAGTCGGCTTCCATGGTTAGGCAAAAATACCCTTGTCTGATGATCTTTTTGGCGAGCATGTTTCCGCTCATGTGGGTTCCACATATACCTTGATGAACATGGTCCATTATTTCTCGGGCCTCTTCTTCGGTGGCACAAAGGAGGTTTCCTTGGGAATGCTTCTTGAATAGACGGCCAGCTATGATGGAGTAATTAGCGGCCAGTCTCTTAAGGGCGATCTGAGTCTTCTGGTCTGTCTCAGGTGGGATGGTTCTATCTAGGATGAAATGCCAAATATCATGGTACCACGGTTTCTCTTTGGAGTCCTCAACAAGGGCACATTCGGATAACCATTTGTCTTTGCAGACATGGAGATCTATAACAGAAGTAGTAGGCAGGAGTTGAGCGTCATGTTATTTTGAAAGGTTTGACTGCCTTTCCTTTAGGGATTTCGACCAAGGAAGCGAGTGTAGCCAATGCGTCTGCAAACCGATTTTTGTCTCTAGGAAGATAGTGGAATGAGACATCCTGAAATTGTTGCGCCAACTCTTGAAGGTGGGCACTGTATCTTTGAAGGGTTGGATCTTGGATCCTCCACTTCTTCAGTGTCTGATTGATGATTAACTGGGAGTCCCCAAATACCTCGAGTTCGGTCACGCTGCGTTCTAGGGCTGCTTCAAGCCCCGCTATACAAGCCTCATATTCCGCGGTGTTGTTGGTGGCGTCAAAGTTAAGACGTATTGCTAGTGGAGTATAGATGTCGCCAGTAACAAAGTAGATGGCATTCTCTCTGTGTGAGGCAGGCTGTTCTTGAGCGAGCATAGCCCCTAGCGCGTTGTCAGTAACCGTGAGGTATAGCTTTAAGGGCTTTTCCTTGTATGGTGGAACCAGGATGGGTGGGGAAGTTAAGTAATGCTTAACCTCCTCGAATGCTTCTTGACATTCCTCGGTCCACTCTTGAGGTGCGTTTTTCTTGAGTAGCTTGAAGATAGGATCGCACATGGTGGTCAGTTGATTGATGAATCGACTGATATATTGGAGTCTTTCCATGAATCCCTTTACTTCTTTCTGCATTCTGGGTAAAGGCATGTCTATGATGGCTTTTATCATGGCGGGGTCTGCTTCTATGCCACGCTCGGTGATCATGTACCCTAAGACTTTCCCTTTGACTACTCTGAATGAGCATTTGGCGGGGTTGAGCCTCACCTTGTGTTGTCTCAGTCGATTGAAGAATTTTCTGAGATCTCTGAAGTGCTGACCATCTGTCCCCTTTGAGTGACAATCATGTTGTCCACCTATACCTCTATTTCTTTGTGGATCATGTCATGGAATAGTGTCGTGACTGCCCTTTGGTAAGTAGCCCCAGCGTTCTTGAGACCAAACGGCATGACCGTGTAACAGAACGTTCCCCAAGGTGTGGTGAATGCTGTTTTGTGCTGGTCCTCCTCTGCCATGAGGATTTGGTTATACCCTACGAAGCCATCGACGAATGAGCAGACTTCGTATGCAGCTGTGGTGTCGGCCAACATGTCTATATTTGGTAGCGGAAAGTCATCTTTAGGGGATGCCTTGTTCAAGTCTCTGAAATCCACACAGAATCATATTTTCCCGTTTGACTTGGCTACTTGTACCGTGTTTGCTAGCCATTCCAGATACTCGATCACTTTGATAAACCCCACGTTCAAGAGTTTCATGATTTCCTCTTTTAATTGCATTGACCATTCTGGCTTGATTCTGCGTAGTTTCTGTTTGACTGGCTTAGCGTTGGGTAGCAGTGGGATCTTGTGTTCTACAATCGACTGATTTAACCCAGACATATCTTTGTAGGACCAAGCGAAGACATCGACATGTTCTCTGAGGAGCTGAGTCAAGATTTCTCTGTCTCCCCCCTTGAAGAAGCTGCCGATCTTTGTTTCTCTGGGGTCTTCTGTTGTCCCGAGATTAACCGTTTGCATTTCCTCATTGTCAGCAGGGCCATTCTTTCCACAACGACCTACTTGCTTTGCTAATTCTTTTAAAATTTGTTCATTTTCTTGATCTATCTCATCGTATGATTCATTATTAACGTGTTCGTTATATTGATTGTTATTAGTTAATTCATCATTTATGATGTTAGCAATCTCAGGGTACTCAGAAAGATCAACGATTTCATTAAGGAAGTAAGGGAATATATGTTCGGCCACCGCCTTGATTTCCTCTTGAGTGAGTTCATCAGAGGTGGAGCCTGATTCTAATGTGAAAGTTACAGGGCCTATCTTCCTGCGGGGATGCAGAGTACAACCAAGCTCTTTGATCATGAAGTCTTCATCAACAATTGGTCCTCCGGTGACGTGCCAGTTTAGAATTGGCTCATCACATTTCTGTATTAGCCTTGTGTAATCGATAGTTGGAGCTTCCCCCTTGGAGATTGCATGAATCTGGCTGTCTTCTAACCGACGCAGGTCTTCAAATTGTCGCAGCATGTCTTCTCCCAACACAAAGTCCCATTTGCTTGTCATTTTTGCCTTCGTGCCCCACAAATCTTTAGGGATTTGCGGGATGGGTTCTGTTTCATCTGGTGAAGCATCGCAGTCGCTGAATATTTCAAAGCCCGGTTGGCGCTTTCCTTTATCGTCAGTCCATGGTTCTGAAAAGATAAAGTAGGGAATGTTTTCCCCTTCCCGGACGAAGTAGCCATTGAGTGTCTTTCGGTATGGCTCGAGGTTGCGATTTTTGACCTTTGGGTCATTGTGGCCTTTGTATGCGGTTCCTTCCCACTTGACTTGAGTGAAGTCCCACTCTTCTTCATCATCTCCATCGTGGATGGAAATGATGTATCCTAGGCCATGCTTCGTGTGTGGTGAGGGAACCGGTGGTGGTTCCGTTACCCCTTGCAAGTGTTTTCCAAGTCCCAAGCCAGGGAAGTATCCTTTTGCTTGCACCATTTTCCAAACAGGAAGGTTTCCAGAAAACCGAAGTGCTTTGGAGTAATCATTTTCGTTGCAAGTTTCTATGAAATTCACGGTGCTTTCTTTCTCGATCTCAAAGCCACTGAACAAGAAATCAGAAGTGCTATGTTGGACCTCGAGGATAGGGCTAGCAGTAACCATTTCTCCGTGTATGGTGACTATTGTATCGTTGTGTCTGAACTTGATACATTAGTGTAGGGAGGAGGGTACACCCCCTATGTCGTGTAGCCAAGGGCGGCCAAGCAGCAAGTTGAAGGATGCCGGGATGTCAATGACTTGAAATTCGATGCTCATGGTGACTTGTCCTATTTCTACAGGTATCACAACTGACCCCAAAGCGGTTCTAGCAGTACAATCGTACCCCCTTACAGTATGTCCAGATGGCTTAAGGTCTTTGTGGGTGAGGCCTAATGATGATAAGGCTTTCTTTGGAAGGACATTGATTGCAGAACCATTGTCGACCAAAATGCGTGGCATTCGGTATCCATTCACCTTAGCAGTTATGTAGAGGGCCTCATGATGATTGTTCCCATAGGATGGGAGGTCCAAGTCGGTGAAAGTGATGACGTTGCCAATTTGTACTTGACCGATCATTTGAGTAAGCTCTTCGGGTGTTGCTTCCGAGGAAATGGTCATTTGAGCCAATGCCTTTTTCAACATCTCACGATGCTTTTGAGAAGCCCCAATGAGATCCCAAACCAAGATGTTTGCTTGTGTCTTCTTTAGCTGAGTTAAGAGAGGGTCGTCTGGTTCGTTTTATGATGAAGCGTTTGCTTGTTTAGGAGGATTTTTATCCCTTGGATCTTTATTGATGATCACACGACCGGATCGTGTGAGGAGATTGACTGTTTTAGACCCTTTTTCCTTTTGTTCTAAGATTTTCTCCCAAGACATCATATAACAGAAAGAAGATTTATTAAATTCAAAAGGGCTCTCGTCCACAGTTGTGGCCATATGAGTAGGGTCCTTGAAGCTACTTTCTACTTCTATCAAATTGAATTCATTGCTTGGTAAGAGATGATGAGCATGATTGGCAGGAAGATCTTTCTTTGGAGGTCCACCTTCTCTTGGTTTGATTTTTCCGTTCTTGATGAGTACCTCAAGGAGTTCTTCTTGAGTGATCCCTTCAAGCTTGTCATAATGTCTATCCCTTTTCTTCTTTTCTGGTGGAGATACCGCAGAGTACTTACCATTTTCGGGATGATTGAAGACAATAGCATTAACTGAAGTGTCCTTGGGGTTGGAAGAGGAAGAGGAACTTTTGTTGTAACGGAACCCACTTTCTATCTTGGCTTCCCTTTTCTGTTTGATGAGGTCATCTAACCATATGCCCGACTTATGGAGTTCGACGAAGCTAGGAAAGTATTTGCCTGCAAGTTTGTCTTGATACTCCTCCCTAAGACATTGTATAAGGATGTGGATTTGTTCGTCTAGGCTGGGCCTATCAACGATTTCAGTCAGTTTGGCCCTCCACCTTTTGACAAAATCTGTGAAGGATTCATTCGGAAGCTGCTTGGTTTGTTCGAGATCCCTTCTAGTGGTGCGGTAAGTGGAGTTGTCCTCATATTGCTTTTGGAAAGTACAACTAGCGAGTGGCCAATCGAGTCTTGTAGAGAATGGAAGAGTCATGTACCAATCCCTAGCGAGTGGCCAATCGAGTCTTGTAGAGAATGGAAGAGTCATGTACCAATCCCTAGCGGCACCATCGAGAGTTTGTGGAAAGCATTGGGCTAACAGGTTGTCATCAACACCCATAGGTAGCATGGCCCAAGAGTAGGTCTCCAAATGTGATTTGGGACAGGTGGTGCCATTGAATTTTGCAATGTCAGGTGTTTTGTACTTTCTAGGAAGCTTGGACATGGATTGACGAAGGGTGTCATAATCAATAGAGAGCGAGGCTCCCTTACTCACATCGAGGGATGCAAGCTTCTTTTCTAACATGGCCATGGTGAGGGGTTCGTTCTTGCTTTCCCCTTTGCTTTCTTTCTTGGATGTGTAGCTCTCGTTGTCAGAGGAGGAATATGACGAGCTAGACTCGTACTTCTTTTTCTTGCTTTTGCTTTGGCGGCGACCCTTGGCCTTTTTGGTGTATGATTCCTCTTCTTCGTAGGAAGAATCATTTTTCTTCTTCTTTTCTTTGTTGGCTAGTGCTGCCCTAAGCTCTTGGATTTCTTCCACAAGAGTATGGATTTGGGTAGCTTGCACTTCTAGGCGATCATTGGCTTCTTCCAGAAGTTTGTGGTTGTTTTCGGACAAAGTTTCATTACCCGGAATATCGCCGATGCCGGACATTGTGTTGGGAGTCTTGAAGTTGAGTAGCTTCGGAAAACTGACAGAAGAGATGCAGAGATGACGTAAGGATCATATTTAGCCCCAACGAGTCGGAAGCAGGCTTAAATGGTTCAGGCTCAATTACAGTAAACAGAGGCATTATCTCGCGCGAGACATGTAGTCCCGCACGAGACAATCACACGGAAAGTCGATTTTTATTATACCTAATTTTTGGTCGGAACGGAGAATCTGTTTTGAGGGGTTTCTAAGGCCTTTATCAGAACCTAATGACTAAGCAATCAATCCAATTTTTGTAAAACAAAGCCATGTAAGATTGTTTTTTGAAGGATATATATTATTTTTTCTTTTAAAGGGACATCCGAAAGGGTCATTCCGAAGGGACTTTTCCGAAAGGACTTTTCCGAAGGGACTTTCCCGAGTCCTTCTTTATTGTCAATTTTACATGGCTTTATTTTGGTCAAAAAACAAGAAAAGATCACTAAGTCAAGTTGACCGGTCACGGAGTGATCCTAAAAAGACAATCTACATGAAAATGTGGCGATGCAGGGCTGGAAGGCTAGGCTCCCCGCGATAAGACAATCTAGGTGGATTGAATACGCGGAGTGGGATGATCCAACTTCGGAGAGACCGGCGATTAGGTGGTTACCGTCATCCGTCCTTAGTGTGGGTCCCGGGTTTATAGAGGGTATGCAGTGCAATGACAGATATATCATGAGTGTGCGTGTGTGATAGTCAATCTAGGTGATAGATAAAAAATAGAGATTTTTTTTTAAAACAAAAAGAAAACAAATAGTGGCCGCACCAAGTGGTTGCCTACATTTCTTCCAATTTAGGAAGACTCAGGCTGTCGTAGTTCCAACTAATGAGAGAGAGAGAGATGAATAAATTAATTACAACTCTCGAATTCCTAATGGACCGGACTTTAATAAAATAAAATCCAATCACACGCAGTTTATAAATAACAATCAATTATTTAACTAAAATACGGATTCGAGTTCGACATCTTAAGGGAGGCCTTAAGATGAGGGAACTCTGCAGATAATGAACTCTGGGATCCCCCTTGCGTGTTCGACTCTCGTCTTGGACTGTGAGATGAACAGGGAAAACCAGAAGACACCAGATTGCCGAAGTGATATCTCGCGCGGGATAAGATATCTCGTGCGAGATATGCCTGATCTGGAGAAAAAAAACGAATATTTATTTATTTTTTGAAAACCTCTCTTTTAATTTTGGCGCAAGTTTAAGCCTCTTAATTTTATTAAACCCAGCAGAGTCGCCACTGTAGCGTTGCGCGGGTTTTAAACATCCCCTTTTTGTTTATCTTTTGAGTCGTCACCTATATTATTCGTTTGGAAAATATAGAAAAATCATTTTTGAAAGAGATTTTGGGTTCGGGGCTTAGGTTATGGAATGGGAAGGTCAATGAGCACCCATTCCATCCAATCCAGAGATCGGTCTTGCTAAAGAAAAGAGAGGTTTTCGAAAAAGAAGAAGATTTCAAATAGAAAAGAATAAAATAAAGATCCATTTAACGGGGTTAAATGGAATGTAGGATCGATTGCTTCGAGACCATCCCCATGATTTAGGGAGGCTCTAGGCCGATCCTAGATTATATGTATATATACCACTCTAACAATCAATTAGAAAGGAAATAGGGGTTACCTTGCTTGAGGTGATTCGGCAGAGTTTCAACTCAAGTTTAGAATCAAATCTTGACACGGACAGAGCTTCGCCTCAGTCCTTGACTCGGATCTTGATGTTTGTTTATCAACGAAGTTGACAAACAAACTTTGAGGTGATTTTAGGGGTGATTTACAGGAATCTTTCAGGGAGAGAAACCAGTAAATGTAGGGGAATTGTGGACCTCTGAAATACTGAAAGTCATCCAGTATTTATAGGTGTTGGAGAGGTGTTGAAGATGAGATCAAACACCTTGAGAAGGTTCCAGACTCCAAAATTCATTGGTTGGCCGGATGGATGAAGTTTTATCTCGAAAAGAGGTTGAAATCGACGAGGAAACTGCCATCTGCATTCTGCAGAACACCATTATCTCGCGCGAGACATTCCACTCCGCGCGAGATATTGCAGTCTGTGGACAATTATGCCCTTCCCTCGTTATCTCGTATGCAGTTTAGTCCCAAATTAACGGTGGTTAGTCAAAACTTAACGAAACATGACGAAATGGTGAATTTCTACTCCTTGACTCAAAGCGAGACTTAGAGAGGTATAAATGTAATCCGATGGGTTCAGAATGGGGTGTCTACACTAGGACTTGGGCTCAAAGAAATACGATTGCTATTTTCAATGGATTGACCATTTCTTTAGCTCTACTTGCTCAACTACTTATCCTACTTATCCGAATCAGTTCCAATCTGTTACAAGGAGTATCCTACAAGCATTTGAAGGATATAAATAGGCAAGTGTGTAGATAAGAGCAATATGTCGAGAAATCACATACAACTTGCACAAGAAAATGTCATCTACTCCTCGGCTCTATTAGATTCTTCCTCCCACAAATTCTTTTCCACCTTCAAAGTCACTGGACTTGATTGTTTTGTGGCTAGGATAGAATTTCGTATTTTTTTTTTAATTTTTCCTAGTACTTCATGGCTATATAGTTAGGGAACCTTCGGTCTTGTAATCATAAATCATTGTGAATAGAAGATCTCGCCTAAGCGCCACACTCAAGTTATATTTATTTATATAACTTGAGCAAAACCTATATCTTGTGTTTATTTCCGCTACAAAACTGTTTTTTTACAAACTGTTTTTAAACTCTGTTGTGTGTGTTATCGCAAGTGTTATCAGTTGTATTAACAACCTTTTTTTATAACACTTGGAAACATGCCATAGACAATTTCAATTGGTATCAGAGCAGGTCACTTAACATACTAAAGTGTTTGATCCAGTTGTCATGGCTTATGATCCAGATAATCCTAACCAAAATAGACTTCCTGTTCTTGATGGGTCGAATTATGCTTATTGGAAGATCCGCCTTCGCTCTCATATCAAATCAATTGATCTTCGGTCTTGGCGATCTGTTATCAATGGGTATTCTCTTCCAATGTTGCCTCTTGATGAGGATGGTGATGTTCAAATCAAACCTGAATCTGAGTGTACCAATAAAGATAATAACCTAGCTAGTTACAATGAAAAGGCACCTAATGTCATTTATGAGTGGGTTGACATTCATGTTTATAAACTCATTCAAAACTCTCCCACGGCTAAGGAAGCTTGGGATATTTTGCAAAGATTTTGTGAAGGTGATGGCAATGTACGTGAAACTAAGCTTAGGAGGCTCACTAGCAAATTTGAAAGATTGAGGATGGGTGAAGATGAAAATATTTCTTCACATTTTGAAAAATTGATTGACATTGCAAATGAATGTCAAGTTTTGGGTGAACATTTCACCAATAAACAACTTGTTTCAAAAGCTATTAGAACCCTTACTGAGCGCTTCAATATAAAAGTTTCATCTATTGAAGAAGCACACAATCTTTCTACAATGGATTTCAATACCTTGATAAGTATTTTAAAAACCTTTGAGTTAAATCTTGCCGAACAAAGTGAAGCCACTAAAGGCAAGAATATTGCTTTGAAAATTCAGTCCTCAAATCTACAAAAAGATGAGGAAGAAGAGGTTTTTGATGAATTGAATGAAAATGCTAGTGTTGCTTTACTTGCTAAGAAATATAACTCTATGGTTAGAAAATTTAACAAAGAGAATATGCAGGTAAAGGCAAAGGAGCAACAAACCAAGGTGTATGATTCGATGCCAAAAAGGTCATTTCCATCTTCTCAGAAGGCTAACCCAATGAGAAGGGCATCTTCTGACCAGTTAAGGGCTGATCCCAAGTACATTGATTCTATTCAATGTCATGCTAGTTCAGGATGGGGTCACTATGAAAATGATTGTTCAAACACTCTAAGGAATATGGGAAATAACTTGTGGGTGTCTCTCAGTGATAATGAAGATGAGGGACCAGCCCAAGTTGAAGAACCAGATTTAACAGCAATGTTGGTCACTGTATGTGACTCGGATACTGAAAGTGCTATCACGAGTGTTACCCAATCTCTGGTAACACCTGAGACCACACTCAGCAGGTATAACAACTTCAGTTTCTTTAATGCTATTTGTTTCGTAGGTTCAACTAATCTTGATATAGGAAACTCACAAGAGGATGAGCTGAGTAAGGATGAGCTCATAGATGGGTTGAAGAATCTCTATGAAGAATTTCTTGTTGAATGGAAAAAAGAGAACAAGAAGGTGACATTCTTAGCCAAAGAAAATCATGAGCTGAAAGAAAGCTTGACTAAACTGGAGGTCTAACTTACCAAGAAGGATGCTATGTTGGATAAAGTCAATGTCAAGTTGTCTCTTGCCGAGACCACCTTTAAAAAACTTAACACAAGATCTTCCAAACTGGACTCAATTTGAGTAAACCTCTCAAGGCAGGTATTGGTTTCCAAGAATATTTAGATAAACTTGCTTCTACTTTGACTAGTGATGAAAGTAAAACGTGTTTTGTGAAGGAACTTGTTTCTGATAAAAATACTTTTGTAACTGATTCTTCTGACAAAGCTAAAGTGTGTAAATAATGTCACACTACTGCACATTTTAAAAGTAAGTGTCAATATTTTTTAAAGAAACAATCCAGTTCTACCGTGTTACCAGTAGCATTGTCCACTACTTCAGACAGCACTTTAGATAACACTATCTGTCAAAAAGTCAAAAGTTCAGAGAAGAAAACATGGAAACCCAAATCTAATCTAAGATGTGATGTGGTTTATACTATTTTGAAAACAAATGTAAAGGGTTCATGTTATTTTAACAGTGGGTGTTCACGTCATATGACGGGAACAAAGTCGTTTTTAACTGACTATGAATCAATACATGGCGGTAGTGTTACTTATGGTTAGGGGTGTTCACGTTTCGGATTGGTCCAATTTTTGTCAATATTTTAGAAAACCAGGTCCGAACCAATACTTCGATTCTGTAAAAATTTAGGACCAGGACCAGACCATTAATTATAGGACCGGTCCCATCGATCCGATTCTAATGATTCGGTTCTGGTCCGATTCTGCCGGTTCTACAAATATAATATAATATATTTTTACAATAACAAAAACAAAAATTCAAATAAATATTATCACTAGTTACATCAACAAAAAAATAAATAAACAAACTGTCACAAATATTGAATATTCAAACCAAAACATAGACACCATTAAACATTAATTGTTCACCTTCAATCTTAACCATAAAAATAGAATAAAAATGAAAACTAAAAGCTAAAGATTGCAACATCAAGTCGATTGTGCCAACTTCAAGTTTTAACTTTGCAACACGATAGTTTGCTGCATAAACACAAAACAAACAATCAAACAAACAAAAAAGAAATAGAAATCAATGGTGATAGATCAACAATAACAAAAATCTGTAAGCAAACAACAACAACAAAATCTCAAACTGTGATGCAAAAGACTTAATGTGATGCAAAACAATCTTAAATTACATAAATTGTGCTGATTCAGCTAGTTCACTAAATCACCTTATAAGTAACAATGATCTTTACATAGCAAATCTGAAAATCATACTAGATTGTACATGACATGAAACTGCAAAAGCTGAAAAGTAACATGATATTGGCTTAAAGAGAACAATCGGCCCTAACTTTTTTTAAAGAAGTGAGATACTGAGATAGAGTTAAGGATTTTAAAAATAATATATATATATATTATAACCGGCCCGGTTCCGATATAAGACCGTGTATATTTTTTTCAAAACAAGAACCAGACCAAATACTCGGTTTCATAAAAATTTGGAACCAGGAACAGACCAATACTATATGTTCGGTTCGATTTTTACTGATCTATTCCTGTTCTATTGGTTCGGTCCGGTTCCACAGATTTTTTGTACAACCCTACTTATAGTGGTGGTAGTAAGAGTACAATTATTGGGAAAGATACACTTAATGTGTCTGGTTTCCCCACCTTAAAAAATGTCTTACATGTTGATAGTTTAGATGCTAACTTGATTAGCATTAGTCAACTTTGTGATGATAATTTAGAGGTGAAATTCAACAAAAACACTTGTGCGGTCTTTGATGTTTCTAACATTTGTGTGATGTCTAAATAACTAGATATAGTGACAATTGTTATCTTGTTGAAGATAAAAAGGTGTGACATTCTAGCTAAGGTTGATGTTACCACTTTGTGACATTAAAAATTGGGGCATATTCATTTTCGTTATATAGAGAAAATTTTTAAACTAGATGTTATGAGATGAGTTCCTAAGTTGGAATTCAAAGATAGCGTGATTTATAAAGATTGACATAAAGGCAAACAAAACTGTGTTGCCCACAGTGCTGTCCAATACAATGAGCAACAGTTTGGAACAACACATTGTTTTCAACTTTTACACATGTATTTGATGGGTCAAGTTGAGATAGAGAGTTTTTGGAGGTAAGAAATATATTTTTGTCAATGTTGATGACTTTTCTAGGTTTACTTGGGTTTATTTTTTGAGAGATAAATCATAAACCTTTGAAAAATTCAAAATCTTACACTCTAAGATCAAAAACATTATCTGTGCTTCTACTTTTCGTATTAGGTCTAATCATGATAAGGACTTTGACAATTTCTCTTTCTCCACTTTTTGTTAAAGAAAAGGAATTCATCATGAATTTTCAGCACCTAAAACTCCCCAACAAAATGGGATTGCTGAAAGGAAAAATCGGACATTACTTGAAATGACTAAAGTAATGTTGTTTTTTAAAAGAATCTGAAAAAGATTTTGGGCAGAGGCACTAAATACAGATTGTCACACAATCAATAGAGTCTTTCTTATAACCGGAACCACAATGACACCCTATGAAATTTTAAATGGTAGGAAACCTAAGATTCACTATTTTCATGTTTTTTAGTGTGTGTGCTTTATCTTAAATAACCGGAATTATTTAGGAAAACTTGATTCTAAATGTGATAGGGTAATCTTTATTGGATATGCAAAAAATAGTCGTACATATAGGGTGTATAATCTAAGATTAAAAATCATCCAATAATCTTTAAACATTGTTTTTGATGATCCTTCAAGCATTGCATGTGAAAGTGTTCAAGAGTCACCCCTAGAGCTGTTAGAAGAGGCTCAAGAGGAAAACCAAGGAAGTGCTAACACTTCTGTTAACACAAATGCTAACAGAGTATGTTAACACCGGTAAGCCGACCAAAGTGCTATCAGTGATGAGATAGCACCTCATGTAACACCCGTTTCCAACAAAGAAATGAGGGACGAATAATACCGATGATGCTCATGAGGAGATGAGAAGGGATCCTCCTGCTAGAATTAGAAGGAATCACCCTACCACACAGGTTATAGGAGAAGTGAATGAAGGCATTCAAGAGCCAATTAGCTACCGAGATATGGTAAGGTATGTGTGCATGTCCACCACATACACAAAGGTAAAGCACTCGTGTTATGTTTCTTCCCTAGATCCTAAGAATGTAGTTGAAGCTTTGAAAATTAATTATTGGATTCAAGCCTTGCAAGAGGAGCTTGAACAATTTACTCAAAATAACGTTTGGTTTTTAGTACCACGTCCCCCTAATACTAATATTATTGGACAAAATGGATTTTTAAAAATAAAACAGATGAAAAGGGTAATATTGTTAGGAACAAAGCTCGTCTTATGGCTCAATGATATACACAAGTAGAAGGTATTGACCATGATGAGACCTTCGCTCATGTGGCTAGACTTGAGTCTATAAGACTTCTCTTAGCTATAGCTTGTTATCTTAAGATCACTTTGTACCAAATGGATGTCAAAGCAGCATTTTTAAATGGATATTTGGATGAAGAAATCTATGTTGAACAACCAAAAGGTTTCGAAGATCCATTTCAACCACACCATGTTTATAGACTTGATAAAGCTCTTTATGGGTTAAAACAAGCTCCACGAGCATGGTATGGTCGCTTAACTAGTTTTCTTCTTGAATATGGATTTATAAGAGGTGAGTGCGTATATAACTCTTTTTATACTTAGTCATGGAAAAGAACTTGTTATTGCTCAAATCTATGTTGATGACATAGTTTATGGATTTACATCTCAAACATGTTTGAAAGATGTTGTAGAGGCTATGACTTCATCATTTGAAATGAGTATGATATGTGAGCTAAATTTCTTCTTAGGCTTGCAGATGAAACAATCAGGTGAAGGGATATTCATATCACAAAGCAAGTATGCAAGAATTTGGTGAAGAAGTTTGGGTTGGAGGGGTTAAAAAGTTCAAAAGTTCCTATGAGTTTAACTCTCAAGCTTAGAAAAGACCAAGTGGGAGAGGATATTGATCCAACTCTATACCATTCCATGATAGTTAGTCTTCTTTACCTCACTTCTAGCCGCCCTGATTTAATGTTTAGCGTGTGTGTGTGCACGTTATCAAGCCAATCCTAAAGCCTCTCACCTTAATTCTGTTAAAAAGATAATAAAATATGTATCTGGAGAATTAGGTGTTTGGTATACTAAAGATACTAATACTAATTTGGTAGGCTTTAGTGACTCGGATTGGTCAGGGGATATGGATGACCGTAAGAGTACTAGTGGGGGGTGTTTTTACTTAGTAGACAATCTAGTGTCATGGTACAATCGTAAGAAAAATTGTGTCTCACTCTCAACTACTGAATCTGAATATGTAGCAGCAGTGAGTTGTTGTTCACAACTTATTTAGTTAAAACATATGTTAGATGATTATGGTCTAGAGAGTAATATGTTAATCATGTATTGTGATAACTTAAATGCTATAAATATTTCCAAAAACCCAGTTCAACACTCTCGCACCAAACATATAGACATCCGTCACCATTTCCTTAGGGACTTAGTTGAAAAAGGTTTGATAAATATAGGCATATTGATACAAAATATCAACTTGCTGACATATTCACTAAGGCCCTTGACCATGATAGATTTTCAGATTTGAAAAGCCCTCTTGGTCTTTTGTATTTTTTTAGTTTGTTAAAACCCTGATGGGGGCACATGCTGACCTTTTTGTTATATTAGGTTAAGACTTAGGTTAACATGTTTTGTCAAAATACCCTTCAATATCAAAAGTGGCAAAGTCACTAATCTTTTTTATAAAAGGGAAAAAGCACTTTTATTGTTCCTTTAGTAACTTGGGGCACGACGTTCGCTGCGACGATATTCTCTTGCCAAACGAAAATAATTTCTAGTGAGTTTGTCCCAAGTATTAGGAACATGAAGTTCGCTGCTACAGTGTATCCTACTTGAAAGGTACAATTCACTAAAGTTTTTGTACTACAAAAGAACTTGGGCATGGAGCTCGCTAATACGATGCTTCCTTGTTTGTGAAGTAATAAAAACTTAATGCTCGGTATGCCTCAAATGCTTGAAAATAAGACTTGTTATGCCTCAATTGTTTGAAAATGAAGAAAATTTTCAAAATGGTTATTTTGATACTTGTGTTAACTTTAGTGTTACCATTATTGCTACTAACACATTTGTATGTGTCATATTATTTTTTTATTTCCTTATTTTCGAATTATGTTAATTAATTTTTGAAAATCCGAAATTTTCTATTAAGTTTTTGAATTTCAAAAAGTTTCTAAATAATTCTTTTTGCCTTGATAAATCATTTTAGGTAAATAATATCCCTAAAAATTTGGATAATATCTCCAATTCAAAATATAAGGGAGATATTTACCTAATTTAAATTTATCTCTTTGTTCTTATATTTAAAAAAAAAAGTAACAGCCGAATTAGGATTTAATTAGGGTAGGAGTGTATTTAATGTGAGAGTCCTTATCTATAAAATAGGGAGTTAGGTACCAATTAGAGTTCATCTTTTGTTCAAGATCAACCCACTAATTTGGATAAATCTTCCTATTTATACTCCCATTCACATCTCTTTCTCTCTCTCTTTCCCAAATCTTTGAAAATTCCTCATTCTCCAACCGCTTCATCATCTCCAAAATCCACAATGTCAACTCCTTTCAAAAACCCCCAAGAATTATCTCCAATGGAGATTTCGCCTGGTGTTACCTCACGTGTTACCTCGCCCATGGAAATTTCTCCAAGGGTAACACCTGTGACATCACCAAGTCTAGCCATTGTTGTTGCCGGACCACCAGCTGTTTCGATGGCCTATAAAGCTCCGGCCATGGCTCCTCCCCAACCCAATGGTAGACTGCTACTCACCAAAGAGAAGAAAAAGAAGAGAAAATCCCCAATGTATACTCAAGGACCACCGAAAAGAAGCTCAAGCAGATTAAGGGCAGATAAAAACAAAAGGAAATCCAACACATCCTCTGACCCCGTGGATGTTTCTGAAGATTCTCTAAGCCTGTCGTCGACACATGTCTTGGACGAAGACTATAAAGCAGAGAAGGAACAATCATAGGATAGCCTAGAGAAGAGGCTTGAAGATGAGGGTGAAACCTTAGTCAGCCTCGCTTGTGTAAAGCTCATGGGAGAAAGAAAGAAAAACAGTGGTGTTTGGTGAAATTGTTACCCATTCAGAGTAACACCCATGGTGTAACATTCCAAACACTGTCAGGAGGCCGGCCCCGTAATATTCGAGGGCCCTCAGGCCGGTAGCAGCCTTGGATGGGGCCCTCACTGTTCTTGATAGCAAGAAAAATCAAGCAAAAAATCTGACTACATAACTATTAAGCTTATAAGAAGCTATTTTAATTGGGTGAAAAGCAATTGCAACCTGCTCATTTCATAAAAAGACTAGACCAACATACCTGAGTGATCATTTCTTTCAAAAGTTTCCAGTGTGGATCTTTATCAAAATTGATTGAAAAAGACAATATAGGACATGAACCTTTGAGATGATTTCCAAAGTAAGTTTCAACCCTTCCATTGCAAGTGAACCGAAGAAACAAAAAAGAGATTTTGACAAATACAAATTTACAACTAAGTATTTATAGATATATAATTAATAAAGGAAATAGACATTAATTCTCAATCAAATAAAGTACAAAAATCAGATATGACCAGCTTGTTGGTTCAGTAAGACTCTAAAAACAAAATATGTTTAAGCAAAATCATGGGCATAACATATGACATATTTAAAAATTAAGTATTACATAAACGTAGCACTTTTCTCGGCACATTTAGAAGCAAAATCAGCAACTCAAAGTTAGAAATAATCTAACTTTTTCAACCATGGTCAAACAAATATTAACAGGATCATTATTAGGATTATCAATTTTCTCACCGCTTTCTTCGCACACCAAATTTTCGAACGGGAATAGTTTCACTTTCACCCAACTTACTAGAAGTAAAATATTTGTTAAGAGAGACCAATTTCTTAAAGCTTGGGTTAATTGTTCTTGCTTTTTGCTTCTTTTTTTTTCATTTCCACATGGATACTTTCGTGATGACATTTCTTGTCTACCTATAATAATTCCAACAAATCTAATATTATCAAACAAAAATATATACACAAGTAACAATATATAATAGCACAAAATAACCCAAAAAGCCTATAAATAATTCTAACAAATCTAATAGGAAGATATTAGTATATTACCTTCAACTAGGCTTCAAATTGTTCAAAGTTTCGAAGTTCCAAGATAAGCTTAAAGCTCCAAATGTTATTTTTTCTATACAAATTCATCACTTAAGTCAATTATTTAACCCAAAATCAAATGTTCCCTAAATTTTGGATAAAAATAAATTTAATTTAACCTCTAAATACAAAAGCCCTAACCCTAATCTAGGATAAAATAAATTATTTAACTCCTAAATCAAAATCCCTAATTTGTTAGGGATTTAGAAAATTTGGAGAATTTGAGATAGATAGATAGATAGAGAGAGAGAGAGAGAGAGAGAGAGAGAGGAAAAGTCGATGGGGAAGGGGGAGAGAATCAGAGAATCAAAATACCCTCCGACAAAAATGGGCGCGGTGCACGGCGGCTGGCCGGCTCATTGAGTGGCGAACTGAGCAATCGCGTAATTCCCGTGCTCGGACTCGGATCGTCTCTTCCTTCGCTCTCTTCTTCGTGAAATTGTGATTTGTGAGCGGCCGTGAGATTTCTCGTGCCGCCGTATCCGTGTGTGGATCTCAGGATCGACGAGACTATTCGACTGGCTATTAAGTTTAATTTTCAATGAGACCCCTCACTTCCTAGTATATTACCACCTAAGTCCCTAAATTATGGGGACCCCCTAAAATGTGCCAAAAATTAGGGGGCCTGAGAGGCCCGTGCCTCACTCCGCTCTTGCAGCATGTAGTTGGCCCCCTGTAACCCCGTTCATGTCACTATTCCATCACAGAAGAGGTACCTATCTCATTCTCCTCTCCAATTTGATTCCCCCAGTGATGATTTGTTACGCAGCAATCGTATGTTGACATATGGTGAGGCCTTTCCCAAGCCTCATTTAACCCTAGAGTTTCATCAGGGAAATCGAACATGTCTTATCAAGTTTGACTCACAATAAAAACCCATTTAGAAGAGAAGAACATAAGATAATGGAGGATTTAAAATCGAATAGAGTGTATGAGTTCCCGCCGATAGGAATTTTTTGGTTCTCAAATACCCATGCTTTGTTCTTTTATTGAAAGTGTTGTTCGAAATTTTTATAGCCAGACCTAAGCCCTAATCTCGACAATGAGTGGCCTCTCCCTCAATTCGAAAAGGTGTTTGTTAGGGGTAGTAGCTGTACATATTTAATGCCTGCCATGATTAAAAAGGCCTCAGAACCGCCAAACTTAGATGATGAGAGTCTCGTGTTCAAATAGGGGACGTTATGGCTAAATTTCTTACAAACAACAAGGTCGATATGTCCAATTGACTCTCAAGCGTGAAGTTTCATGCCTACTAGCTGCTTACCTCTTTTTTTCCTTGTGTTGCCACAAATTGTGCATATTCAATTGGCTTCCTACAAAAAATGAGCAATATATTACCATGGAACAAGCAAGAGTTTTATATAACCTAGGCAAAAGGCAAAGGATAAATTTTGGGAGATTAATGTTCAAACATTAAGCTTCCTGGCACAAAGAAGAAAGACCCTTCCTACTTTCCGTATCCTTCCCCTTATTTTTAATGTCCTCAAATTTCAATCCCTTCCTGTCGAGGCCTCGCATGTGTTCTCTTACGGGCCAGCATAGTTTTATACGATTGACTATCAACCGAAAAAGGGAAACATAGTATTGCAATCTTCCTTGGGTAGCGAACCCTCAAATAGGTAGTGGATCAAGCTCTCGTTCCTATCCAAACCTCTCGGCTCCCAATCCAGTGCACAGCCAAGTGTTCCCGAAAGTGTGGTCCCTAGCAAAAACACCATTTCGGTAGCATCTTCCGCCGTGGTAATCGAAAGACTATGGTGCTCCAAGGTTTCCACACACGTTGAAGTGCATGTAGTTGAAAGCAACATTAATGGCTGGCTACAAGTGCAATGCATATACATTGGAGTTCATTTCTAAGCTTTCTCTCTTCACAGAACAGGGAAGGCTGGGAACAAGTGTTCGCCGTAAGGTGTTGGGGTATGGTAATACTCAAGGAGTCCAAGCCGAGGAAGACTGAGTGAAGAAACAAAGGAGAGAGGGTAAGAAGACGAATGATGTGGTATTGCAGGGTATAACCATTTTTTGGAGGTTGGCGCGTTCTCAAAACAATTCTCTTTATGTTGGTGTTAAAACAATTTGATGTTTAAAGTTTTTATGGGTTTTTTAAACTTTGACATGGTTGATTGATTTTGTGTTGGTTTATCTTGGGATAATTTTTTGGTAGTTTGGATTAAACATTTTAAACTAGTTGTTCAGAATTTGAGTTTGATCAAATTCTCGGTTTGAAATAATTAGTTTAAGTTTGATTAATTATAGTTAGCTCTTTTATTTAGGAGGAGTTAATTATTGATGTTTGATTGGAATTGTTATTTGGCTAACAAATTTTTGCAGGTATGAGCACTTTGGTGTTTGTAAAAAAATGCAAGAAATGTACAACTAAGGGGGAGTTTGTAAGTGCAGTATACTGGTGTTACCACAAGTACTGCTAACACTCTCTAAGTGTTACCAAATGAAGGTGTTATCACAAGTGCTGATAGCACTTTTACAGTGTTATCAAACATGGTCTGATATGATTAGTTGGACATTTATTTTATATGTTATATTGTATTAATTTATAACTATACCTGAAAAATATGTATTTGTTGTTAGTCTAATTTATAGGTTATAACAAATATGAAGATAAGCTACTAGCGTGGAATAACGAGTCAAGGGAAGTTACGCATAAAAGGAGATTTATGCGTAACTCGTGTAAATGAAAGAACCACGTGGGAATATTTGTTCAAAGCTGAAGTTGCTGAACAAAGAAGAGTACAAACACAGAAGAGCACGTGGGTACAAGAGATTGAATCTAGGACTTTGTCTCAAAGAAATACGGTTGTTATTTTTAATGGATTGACCATTTATTTATCTCCACATGCTCAACTACTTATTCTACTTATTTGTAAGTACCCCAATCCGGATCGCTCTCCATCCGAGCATACGGAAAACACTAAGGGTTCATCTCCCGCGATTACGAAAACCCGTAACTTCCCAAACACCAAACTGATCAAAGCAAACCAAAAGAGGGACTTTCCAGGCATTAATAATTGTCAGAAGGGCGCTGCAGAGATGTCACAAAAGTAAAAAAAAATCTGACATTACCTGACTGGTCCGTGCAGACCTCTGTGTAATTATGGTTGTTCCTACCGACTTCGTTGTCAACACGCCAATGACACAAAAGTCAAGAAAATTATGACAATTTTGACAGTGCTTGAGTGATCCGTGCGAACCTCTTTACACGTTTCCAGAGCCTATAAATACAACCTCTTGCTGCCTCATTTCAATACACCAAAACCCCCTCCTATCCTCAACCAATCCTCCTCCAACTCTCCCCAGCCAAAACCGGGAATGCAAAACCGGTCCGACGCCCCAAAAAACCCTCCAAAACACCTCCAAAGCGACGAGAAATTCAAGTGTGAGCGAGAGTTAATTAGGGGAGATTTTGTCATATGTGAGGGCAAAACTTCTTTCCTCTTTAAAACACCCTAAACAAACCACCTAAGCAAACCCCTCACTTCCTACACAAACAAACCCTAGGAAGATAGAACGTAACCAACATTGGTGAGATCTCCTTCCGAACTCTAAATAAATGCTTTAATTTCCATGTCTTTAAATATATTATTGCTTAAAATACATTGTTTATAATGTAGTCTTTAGTTACTATATACGTAGACCCAAACCATCTACGTGATCCCATAAGATCTTTCATGCACAATGTGCACAAGAATGGAGGTCTGACGGTGATAGTGGTTTGTTCATATTCCATGTACTATTTTTCCTTTATTCACTTTCCAATGTATTTTATTTCTTAAAACACACACATAGACACACACACAAAATTTTCAAAAAAGGGTGAAAGACTCATGTATATGAGGCATTTCGGGTGAGCACAGGAAAACTCTTCCCGAGGCGTAACCTGACCTTCGAACTCAAAAATCTCATCACACAAAGCCTTTTTTCAATGTTTTGGGCTTATAAAAAAATGGCGTAGAGACTCTCTTTTCAAAGATATTCATCCATCCCATCTTTGATACAAAATCTGCCTAAGCCTCCCTCGCGGGGCGGGCGCCGCCAGATCGAGTAATTTCATTATCTGAATCAGTTTCAAGCTATTACAAGGAGTAGCATACAAGCATTTGAAGTATATAAATAGGCAAGTGTGTGACAAGAGCAATATGTCGAGAAATCACACACAACATTGTACAAGAAAAGATCATCTACTCCTCGGCTCTATTAGATTCCTCCTCCCACAAATTCTTTTCCACCTTCAAAATCATTGTACTTGATTGTGTCGTGTCTAGGATAGAATTTCGTGTTTGATTTTATTGGTTCCTAGTACTTCATGGCTATATAGTTAGTGAACATTCGGTCTTGTAATCATATATCATTGTGAATAGAAGATCTCGCCTAAGCGGCACACTCAAGTTATATTTATTTATACAACTTGATCAAAAACTATTTCTTGTGTTTATTTCGCCGCAAAGACTGTTTTTTTTTTTACAAACTATTTTTAAACTCTGTTGTATGTGTTATCATAAATGTTATCAATTGTGTTAACAACCTTTTTTATAACACTTGCAAACGGGCCATTGACAATTTCGTAACGAATTAAAACATAGGAAGTAATTTTTGAACGAATTGAATCAAAATTACCTTGTTTTCGAATGTTTGACATCTTGATTAAAGTTGTTAAAACCCTTTTTCCTCTCTTTCTAATATTCAGATTTCTCCCCCTCTCTCTCTAAAATTCAGTAAGTTAATGTTGGTAGGTGTGGATGAGTGATAGAGTTAATGTTTTAATGTGTGTGGGTGGTTGAGAGATAAGGGGTATAAAGGAAAAGGGAAGGGTTTGTTTTAATTTTGGGGGGTGAATTTAATGTTACGGGTTTACTCAATAATTTTACAGGACTATATAACAATTCTCTTAATGATTTCATGTTTCCAAATAACTTTACGTTTAATTACCATCATTCTACATAAAGTTGTTGATAAACAGAATTAACCCTGATAAAAAATACAAGAATTAACTTATTACTACATTCCAAAATAAATGTCATTTTTTTATCAATTGTTTAATCTAAAATAATTGTTATGTTTGAATTTATATCATTCAAATTCCAAATTTAGCCCTATATTATAGATGTGTTCATCCGAGTACGATTTTCGATTTCCCATTTTATGGAAGGGAGAACCGTATTCAAATGTGAAATTTCGATTTTAGGTTCAATTGTAGACTGCTCATGCAGGTATGGTTCTTGGTTCCATGGAATGGGAACCGTATTCGAACCGTATAATTCCGATTACCGGTTCATGTTCCAATCGCTGGTTCCACGGTTTTGACCATTCCAATTAATTTATTATTTTAAATATATATATTAAATTTAATATAACTGAAAATAGTTAAATAATTAATAGAATTTCAAATTCATTCGATTTATAATAAAATTCATTTAATAAACATATTTTATTAGAAAATGTTACTTTTTTACGAATTTGGTTATTTTTTAACCAGCCATTAGTTTATTAACTAAATAATAATATAACTAGCCATAAGGTTCCCACATGATTCTACGGTTCACGGTTTTCGATTTCAAAATTGCCGATTTTGATTTTGAAAATAATGGACCCGTATTCGAGCCTGAAAATAGTGGATATATAACATATTCAAATCGTAAAATAATTTAGGAAAAAAATGATAAACAAAGGTAAATTTGTTGAATTTCTTCATTAAAATATTGTAATAATTGTTTTCCATAAAACTTGTTATTAAGGTTAAAAAAAAATAGTTACTCCCTCCATCCCAGACCAAGGGTCCTAGGGGAGTATTTCACGATTTTTAAGAAAATGTTAAAAAAAAATGAATTAAAAATTGAAAGTGGGTAGAAGATTAGAGGAGAGAGAAAGTAAAAATTAAAAATACTGTATTTAATAGGAGAGAGAATGAGTGGGAGAAATAGTAATTTAATGAATGGTTTTTTAGGAGAGAGAATGAGTGGGAGGAATAGTAAGTTAATGATTGATTTTTTTGTAAATATGTTAAAATTATAAGGGTATAATGAATGTTTTTTTTTTGTAAACATATAAACATTATGAGGGTATAAATGTCCGAAACACTGTTCACATATTTTCATTTATGAAATGGGGCTCTTGGTATGGGACGGACCAAAAGGAAAAGTAGGACTCTTGATCTGGGACGGAGGGAGTATTTTGGATCTGAGTTCTATAAGTTTATTGAGGTGGTCTATCAGTTTATTGAAGAAACGGAAGCGAACGATCCGTGGATCATCCGCCTCCAAGCCCCTCGTACTCCTACCAACTGGAAACCACACCTCGCCATAGAACAAGCTCCACATATCTAAGATGGTGATACACTCCTCTCTAGTCAATTTCCTCTATGGAATTTATATATCCATACCTAACACCTAGCTCGAAGCCAAAGGTTCTAGCCATGGCGGAGTAAAAGGGGAAATATGAAATTAAACCTAAAATAGAGAAATTGAAGAGTACCTTGTTGATTTGGGGAAGATGGAACTCAACGACGAAGCGGAAAGCTCGATTACACTAGAAAATCAAATTCCTTGCTTTTATTCTTGCTGGAGTATTTGTTTGCTAAAGGATTGTAAAGTTTGAGAAGGAAAAGAATCCTTTCTTTTATACGCCTCTTTTTCCTTACCTGAATTGGAAATGGTGGGGGACATAACCATTCCAATGTCAGAATAAATATTCCACAATGGTTCCCAAGGTAGTTGTCCAATCGCTAGAACCGTCCCATTATGACGAGAATTACGGCGCATTAAACGGCGCATCCAACCGCCAAAAGTCAATCGTCAAGAGTGACCTACAGTATTTGATTTTCCAAATCTATTATAGACTCTTTCCTATCTATGGTGCAACCTAATTCTTAACCTAATTCTTATTTTTGACATTTTTGAATGGAAATTCATAACTAAATACAAATAGAATCTAAATACTAAGAAATTCCCTCTTTCACCGAAGTCGACCTCCAACAACAAGCAACGTGAATTATCACAAAATATCTCATAACTTCCTAATCGAAAAAGTAACTATCGCAAAGCTGGGGGTGAAGGGCCAAGTCCCAACGTATAAAGCCCAACATTTCAAACAATTCAAAGTAATCATAGTTATCGAATGGGCCAATTACAATGTACTCTGGGCGATCTAACTACATTGCTTCATAAACCTAGCTCATTGTCCGACCATCCTCCTTGGGTCTCACATATCTTCGGTACCTTGACATACCGATCACTCTAATTGCACAATCTCCCGCCGCGGGTAAGCGCATGCACGAAGTTAAGTCGACCTCGCCTTACCAGAAGCGCGTCCTGTTGCACGACTCAATTTGTAACCGTCTCTATATCAATCAAAGGTAGATCGTTACGCACTACATTATCTACACGATTTAAGAGATTCCTTATTATCATATGAAGCTTCTATATATACCAAAGTATACCCAACGTAAAAGGAATAATTTCTTCTGGCTATCTTTTGAGATTACGTCGTTTTCTGTATATATAGTTTATACCTATATATAACTCAATATCTTATCATCATGCCGAAAAGGTGTATTAATCGAGACTATCCCGTCTAGTCGTTTGCTCATGGTTTCAAGGTCTTAGTTTTTGTGGAGATCAAGCTATTTGCTACAGACAAGAAGGGGCTGTATTTTGATCGTTTCACTGAGTCATTAGTTATTTTTTACTTACAATTTCCCGTCAGGAAAATCTTTAAATTAACTAACATTGTTAACATTTGAACACTAAATTAATAAAAATGAAACATTAGAACCCCGACACACCCCTAACATTAAACGTTCCAAATTGTACTCCCTACGCCAGCGAAACGTTTGTCCAATTTATCATTTTAGCTTTTGTTGAACTTTGATCACAAATTTACGAGAGATTAATTATGTTTACCAATTGAAATTGACAAAAGTTGTTGTTGATAATATTATTAATGGTGAATCAATAGAAATATTCTAGAATTTCATGAAGCATAATTAAATTTTCATACATTTATCATCTAAAAGTTCAACAAAAAAATTAAAACTGAGCAAATATTTTGAAATTGCCCTGTGTAATTTGCCAAATAGAAATTGAAAGAAAAAAGTTAGGGGCCATATATGTAAATGGAGGCGTCAAGGTAGAAGCATATGGAAGTTCCAAAACCTAACCCTTCAAAAGTTCAAAGCGGAGCGCGGCGCGGGTATAAATAGAAGGAGCCGCGATTCCGTCCTTGAGAGTTGTGAAGGCCTTTTCTCTTTGTTTTCAGGTACTTTTACACACTCAATTTTCGATCTTCATTCTGCAAATCATTTCTCCTTTCTTCTTCAGAATTGGAAATGTCGATTGCTATGTGAATTTGTTGTTTCTCGATGATAGTAAAAAATCATGATGACGAGTCTGATTCCATTCTTTATAAATCATGGACGACAAATCGAGGCATTTG